>JXCR01096342.1:34290-51300 GCA_002079205.1 Phalaenopsis hybrid cultivar | reverse complement strand
TATATATATGTGTGTGTGTGTGTGTGTGTGTGTGTGTGTGTGTGTAAATTAAATGTCTTTCCAAAGTGGGCGATAGGATTTTGATTCTGGTGGCTGACAGCTTCCAACGGGCAACTCCTCCAACCAAAAATAGTGCCGACAAATGCTTTCACCTAAATCACATAAAGCTTTCCCATAAAATATGTCTCCGATTGCACATGGAATTGTAAAGCTACCAGGATCTTTAAGCTTTTCAGGAAGCTTTTTCTGAATTGTAACACTACACTCCTCACTCAGTGCAACACTCTCATTATCTTCAAAATTTCTTTTTTTGTTGAGAATATTCTTCATAAACTTACATTGGTTGACATCTATTCTAAAGCTTCAGCAAATGGAATACTAATTGTAAGCTTCTTAAAAAATTCCAATAATTTTGAAAATTGCTTATCCAACTTCTGTTGACGAAGTCTCTGAGGAAATGGATGTGGTGGTTTTTCAAAATCAATTTTTAGTAGAGAAATAGGTCTTTCAGAATCTTTTGGGGTGTCATCTTTTGATTCTTCAATTTCTTCTCTCTCTACTTCAGTTTCCTTTTGAACCCTACCTTCCAACTCTCTTCCCCTTCTAAGTTGAACGACTTTTACTTGCTCTTTATTCTAATCTTTTAGATTTGTTTCAGTATTACTATGAAGTGTTCCTTGAGATTTATTACTTAATGAATTTGCAATTTGTCCAAGTTGATTCTCAATATTTCTAATTGTAGCTCCTTGACTTTGTAACTGATTTCCCATTTGTAACACCACTTATTCTGTAGATAACTTCTTCTCCTTAACTTATGGATTACTGTTGAAACCTGGATGACAGTAGATCTATACTCATTATTTCCTTGGTTGTTCCAATTTACCAATGGGTCTACTTGATTGTTCCACCATTGCTGATTATTACCGCCCGTAGTATTATTCTAATTAAAGTTGGGATGGTTCTTCCAACTTGGGTTTTAATAGTTTGAATATGGGTTATTCTGCTTGTTATTTATGGCATTCAAAGTTTCTAATGATGCTTGTGAATCTACCATTTAGCCTAATGAATTCTCTTCAATCATAGAGATAGGTTGAGAAAAATTTATTCCAAATTGGTCTAACTTCCTTGAAATTGTAGCAACTTGATTTGGTAATATAGTAAATGCGTCAAATTCATGAATATTGGCTACTTTATTAAGATTCACCCTCTCAGAAGGCCATTAAAAATTATTAGTAGCCATTTCTTCAATTAAAGCATATGCGTCATGAAATGGTTTTGACATCAATGAACCACCAGTAGCGACATCGATAATAGATATAAGAGACCCAACTAAACCATTATAAAAATTTTGAATGATTAACTAATCTAGTATAGCATGGTGTGGACACTTTCTTAAGAGTTCTTTAAATCATTCCCATGCTTCATAAATAGATTCCCCTTAAAACTGATTAAAAGATGTACTATCATTTCTAAGCTTTGCAATTTTTTATGGTGGAAAATATTTAGTAAGGAATTTTTGTGCTAAATCACCACAAGTTCTGATAAATCCAGGTGCTAACAAACTTAACCCCATCTTAGCTTTATCCCTCAGTGAGAAAGGAAATAACCTAAGTCTTCTGGCATCATCTGATACACCATCGTATTTAAATGTAGCACGCAATTCTAGAAAATTTGCAAGATGTAAATTTGGATCTCCAGTTGGTGATCCCCCAAACTAATTATTTGATATCATTTGGAAAATAGCAGGTTTAAGTTCAAATTAATTAACCACTACAATAGGTTTTTGAATACTACAATGACGTTCATCTATCATAGGGTTGGCATAATCTCGTAAAGGTTTAAGTTCTTGATAAATTTTAGTATTTTGATCATTTTGGTTCGCCATTTTCTAATTTTTTTAGATTTTTCAAAATTTTTAACTTTTTTTTTCTTTTTCTGATTTTTTTTAACAATTCTTTCTATTTCAGAATCGTAGGGCACTACTCCTTCAGAACCTGATTTATGCATACACTAAAAATAAAATAAAATAAACATAAAAATACTATAATAATATATTCCTATAATAACTCTTAAAGTTTAAATAAGTCTTTCTAAAATAAAAATTTGCTTTCAATAAATTTGTGAATTTTTCCCTGGCAAAGGGCCAAAAACTTGGTTCCGACTATTTATATGCAACACTATAACAATGTCTTTTATGATATTTTTCACTCATGTTTCCTCACTTTGCAACAGAACCAAAAACTTGATTCTGGAGAAAATAAGAATTTAACTTTTTAATATATATATATATATATATATATATATATATAGGGATATTATGCAAGTATACGTATCATTATCAAGTAATATATGACTTTTTGATTAAAACCTGAATATTAAACCTACAGGAAAAATTTTACAATCTGCACTATTAAACAACAAATTTTCTATTTTAAAAGACAATTACTTAAACTGTAGATATTTTCACAGTAGGTAAAATTCAAATCTTTTTTGTATTTTTTTGAGATTTTGACAAAACCGTAATAACTTCTAAAGATAACTTGAGTTTATGTAAAAGAAAAGCACTTAATATGGAAATATTTTTTCCTTATCATAAATCAATAATAAGTATAAGAATTCTATTGTGGAAGTATACAAATTATGTTGTGCCAAATAGGAGCAATATTATTTTTTACCCTTACTAGAGATGCTATAAAGAACATTGACTAATTTAAAGTTTGAATAGTTTTGAAGATCGGCTAGGCAGGGAAGATACTGGCTCTCACTCTAGAGTTCCCTTGAATCCCTCCACTTGCGGGCTAACATCTCGTATCATAACCTAAAACAATAAACCAAGTTAGGGGCTTTAACCCGTCACTTTAAAGTCCTCTAACTGTACACCCTTGAAAGATTATTTCCCTATTTATTTGCACTAAATTAAATGAATTACATTCTCATTCATACAACTTCATGTGATTCTTTCAAATTGTTGACTGAGATAATACCAACCCGATTCTTACAAGTTCTCACAACAAATTTTAACATCTAGATAGATCAAATGAAGAAGTAAATGAATTGCATGGAATTAAATCATCACAACTTCTTCAAACATTAAAGATTAATACTCTCCACAACTTCCATCCAACACTCTAATTACTTATCATTTTAAGGAGAAAGATAAAGAAAACTACTCAGAATCCTTGGAGAAAACAAAATCACACTTTTGTTTAAAAGTAGAAATCATTGTCAAAGCAACAAGAAGTCTCAAAACTAAAAGTAGTTTAAAAATAAAAGATAAAAACTTATCTCAAATCCTCCACCAAACTCTCGAAGTTCCTTTGAATCTCTTCTATTTTACAACACTCTTAAATATCACAATAAAATTAAAAACAAAAAGGCTAAAGTAAATTTTTGTGGTGCCTGAAAATCTCTCCAAAATTTTTAAATCTTGAAGAGATGCTTTGGTAACTCTTCAAAATGTGTCCCAATTCGATGTATTTTCCAAAGGATGCCTCCTTTCACAAGACCTTTAATCATATTTTCATTTTTAGTGGTCATAACCACCCTCTTGAGCCAATAGGCGCCTCAAATGTCTCTTCAAAATTCAGAAAAATGAATTAAACCGTCAAATAACCGCCTTTGGTGCTTAAGCGTGTGACATCTGACACTTAGGCGAGGCCTTCTCTGTTTTACTGGCACTTAAGCGACGGATCTAGCGCTTACGAGCCAAAACCCTTTTGCACCACTTTCACATTTTTTATCCAAATTTGATCCTTTTTCACTCCTTTTAGCTTTTTTCACATTTTTACTTGTACCTAAAAGAAAAACACATAAATACTTTCCATTAAAGCACAATATCTCAAAAATAGATATAAAAATGTGTCTAAAAATACTATATATTTTAGGTGTACCAGTCGGTACCTAAACTCTGATTCCCATGATATTTTAGAGGATGAGGATTTTATATTTGATTCTACATTGCTTTGCAATGGTGCATACAATATTTTAGAGGATGAGGATTTTATATATGATTTTGCATTGCTTTGCAATGGTACACACGATATTTTAGAGGATGAGGTTTTTATATCTGATTCTACATTGCTTTGCAATAATGCACATGATATTTTATAGGATGAGGATTTTATATCCAATTTTAAATTTCTTTAAAATGGTGCACACAATATTTTAGAGGTTGAGGATATTATATCCAATACTACGTTGGTTTAGGAGCCTGCCCTATCGCAAAATTTCAAATGAATCTTTGAGATAGGTATGAGACCAACTTAAATAGCGTAAGGCATCTTATTCTCATCTTTCGAGCTCGGTCTAAGGCCACCATAAATAGAGTAAGGCATATGAATCTCAGCTCAAATCTTTGAGATAAGTATAAGACCACCTTAAATGGAGCAAGGCATCCTATTCTCATCTTTTGATATCGGTCTAAGGCCACCTTAAATGGAATACAACATCCAATTCTATACACAAATATTCAAGATAGGTATAAGACCACCTTAAATTGAGTAAGGCATCCTATTCTCATTTTTCAAGATCGGTATAAGGCCACCTTAAATGGAGTAAGGCATCTAATTCTCTACACAAATCTTCGAGATAGATATAACACCACCTTAAATGGAGTAATTCATTCTATTCTCATCCTTTGAGATCAGTATAAGGCCACCTTAAATGGAGTAAGGCATCCAATTCTCTGCACAAATCATTGAGATAGGTATAAGACCACCTTAAATGGAGTAAGGCATCCTATTCCCATCCTTCGAGATCAGTCTAAGGCCACCTTTTATGGAGTAAGGCACCCGATTCTCTACACAAATCTTCAAGATAGGTATAATACCACCTTAAATGGAGTAAGGCATCCAATTCAAATCTATCGAGATAGATAAAGCATCCTATTCTCATATTTTGAGATCGGTCTAAGGCCACCTTAAATTGAGTAAAGCATCTGAATCTCTACACTAATCTTCATAACAGGTATAAGACCACCTTAAATAAAGTAAGGCATCTTATTCTCATCTTTCAAGATAAGTATAAGACCACCTTAAATAGAGTAAGGCATCATATTCTCATCTTTCAAGATCAGTCTAAGGCCACCTTAAATAGAGTAAGGAATCTGATTCTCTACACAAATCTTTGAGATAGGTATAATACCAACTTGAATGGAGTAAGGAATCCAATTCTCTATAAGATTTTTTGAGATAGGTATAAGACCACCTTAAATGGAGTAAGGCATCCTATTCTCTTCTTTTGAGATCAATCTAAGGCCACCTTAAATGGAGGAAGGCATTTGATTCTCTACACAAATTTTTAATATAGGTATAAGATCACATTAAGTGGAGTAAGGCATCTTATTCTCTACATGAATCTTTGAGATAGGTATGAGACCAAATTAAACAAATTAAGGCAGTTCGAGATGAATTTTACGTGAATTTTGAAAGGGGCATTTGATCTAAACACCCCTTGGAGTGATTCAATGCATATAGTCACATTAGAAGGTTCTTTTATGAAGGGATATGTCTCTTGGATCAGTGTACTTGTCTTTTGAATTCAAAAGGGTTGACTTTTGGATAGAATTTCAAAGCAAATTTTGAATTCTTTTTGGAGGGACGCAACCTTTCATAAAAGAGAGGTTTTGGAGAGTGTGAAGGGTGGCGTGTAAAGGGCAAACAAGAGAGTTTGAGAGAGAGAGAAAGTCAAGGGCTTGGAGATTTTCTACAAGGATTGTAAGAGGATAGGGAAGGTGAGAGATTGTTTCTTCATTATACTTCAAAGAGAGAATTGAGAGTGCTTGTAAAGAGAGAAAGTCTTGAAGAGAACTTCTAGAGATTTGCTTGGGAAAGATTATGAGATAAGTTGTTTCTTTTATTTTTGTTTTGAAAACATATTTTTATGTATGAAATTTGTGTTTTGTTGTATCATTCTCATGATTTCTGAGTAGTCTTCTTTATCCTTCTCCCTACTTTGAGATATGATAAGAATTGATTTTATTTTATACAGGTTTAAATGTCAATAATTTGTGATGATTTGAACTCTACTCTTCATTTAGTTTTCGATCTGGCCAATTGAACTATTAAAATGTGTTAAGAAATATGTGTTTCCAAAAGGCTATGATTTCTACAACATAAGGAGAATAGCATTTAATTTCATGGGAGAGGATGTCATCCATGGAGTTGAGTGCAAATAAATAGGGAAATATGCTTTGTTAGATGTAGATTTAGAGATTTTTAAGTGATAGATTAAAATCCCCAATTTGATCCAGTTGAACGAAAACTGATGCGAGATTGTTAGCCATTAGATGAGGGAGTAGTGAGAGCTCTGGAGTGGCAGTTGGTATCCTCCCAGCTTAACCACGGAATTAGGGACCAAACTCTAGATTAGTCAATATTTTTTATGCACTCGAAAGAGGGTAAGGAATATGATTGCTCTTATTTGGCACAAAATAAATTACATATATATATATATAATTAAAGAGAAGCTCCTGGCTCCTTACGCATTAATTAAAAGGAAATTACATAGTTAGAAAGGGAAAGTGGATCCCCATCTAAAAACAAAAAATTACAACAAACCCCTAGGGGTTTCACTCTCCGCAGTACAACACAAAGAAACAAACCTAAGGTACATGTAATCATCCCAAACGTATACCAAAAGAAAAAGTATACCCAAAAAAGTACACATACATAAAGTCTCAAAATAACACTATGCATAAAATCTCATAGTAACAGTGGTGTCGAGGAGCAGGGTCAAACTGACGGCTTGTAGATCCAGTGAAGACCGTAACAATAAAAGTCAAAACCCGCAAGCAGTGAGGAAATCCACAAAACTTCTGCATAAACTATCCCTGCCGCTCCAAGCAATTCCCAGATGTCCGAAATTTAAAGGCAGCAGCTCCATACATCTCATGGTAAAGTTACCAACTTCAATACCCATAAATGAGATCCGAGGCATCCAAAAAGAACTGGCCAAGCAAGAAAAAACATGAAAACCAGCCTCACGGTCCAAAACCTCTATCATATATTTAAATGATTTTAATTTCTTCACAATCCATATACTCCATTGTAAAGGGGAAGGATGTTTTCTTAATCTTGAACTCTTCGTCACAAAAACATTGTTTAGTTTTCATAAATTTTAATTTTGAAAGTTTAAAAATTAGTTTAATTAACTTTGTCTTTTTACTATATTTTATTTAGCATTCACTCTATCACTTTTAATTCGAACTTAGCACTTCACTTCTGTAGTTTAAATTTGTAGTTTACATTATAATCTTAAGAATTTACGTATAGGCTTTTCCAACTTTCTTGTGGGATCGATATCTAGGACTCCGTTAGAGCCTTTTATTACTTGAGTGATACTTATATTTGCATTATTTTTAGGGAATTTGACAGTTTAAAGATTTTTAAAAGATAAAACTATTTTCACTAAAATATTTTTTTAGGATTAATTTGCATATTTACTATTGTATATGTTGTGTGTATTTTATAATATTGAAAAATATTTGCAAAATTAACACAATAAATCCACCCACATTAGGTTTTTTTTCTGCCGTTGCCAGGGAAGTAACGGAAAGTAGTAGTAAGATATTTTATAATTTGAATTTTTTTTATTTTAAACTAAAAAAGAGTGTTTGTGGTTTAGTTTGAATATTTTAATATTTTAGTAAGTTTGATTATTTTAATTACATATTGTGTTTGTTTATGCATAGTGTAAGATCTGAAGATTTAGTGCCTTAAGATTGTCAGTTAGAAAGAACTATTAGAAAAATTCAAAAATAACAAAAAGAGAGCATATTAGCAAAATGGCTTGCAATTTTATTAATGATGGAAATAGAAATGAACATCATCAGAGAGCTTTGAGAGATAATGTTAATCCTACAGTAGATGAAATTCATTTGAGTATACAAAAACCTGTTATAGTTGTCAATTCATTTTAGCTTAAACCTGCTATTATCTAAATGGTACAAAATAATCAGTTTTGAGGAACACCAACTGATAATCCTAGTTTACACCTTGCTAGTTTTCTAGAATTATGTGCTACTTTTAATTATGATGGAGTGTCGAATGATGTCGTCAGACTTAGACTTTTTCCTTTTTCACTAAGGGATAAAGCTAAAATGTTGTTAAACTTGTTAGCACCTGGATCTATCAGAACTGGGGAGACTTATCACAAAAATTTTTATCTAAATGTTTCCCACCATCAAAAACTGCTAAGCTTAGAAATAATATTACATATTTTTATCAGTTTGAAAGGGAATCAAATTATGAAGCCTGTGAAAGATTTAAAGATCTCCTTAGGAAGTGTTCACACCATGTGTTTCCTGATTGGTTAATAATTCAAACATTTTATAATGGATTGGTTGGATCTCTTAGATCGATAATTGACGTGTTGCTGGTGGATCATTGACGTCAACACCATTCAATGAAGCATATTCTTTAATTGATGAGATGACCACTAATAATTTTCAATGACACTCTGAAAGGATAAACCCAAAAAGAGTAGCTAGTATTCATGATTCTGATGCAATATCTATGTTACCTGCCCAAATAGCTACTATATCAAAGAAGATAGATCAATATGAAATGAATTATTCTCAGACATTATGTGTGCTTGAGGAAAACTGATTGGGACAAATGATAGAATCTCAATCTTCTTATGAGACCTTCAATGCAAAAAATAATCATTCTAATAATCCTTATGCCAATTAATATAATCCTGGCTGGAAGAATCATCTAAATTTTAGTTGGAGTAACAATAACTCTAACACTATAAATCTGCAATGATGAAACAACACTGCGAACTCATTGGAAAACTCCAACAATCAAGAAAATCTAAAATATAAACCATATTATCATCCAGGTCTTAATAATTTGAAGAGTAACGAGAAAAAATTATCAATGGAAGAATTGGTATTGCAAATGGGAAGCCAATTACAAAGTTAAGGGGCTGAAAATAGAAACATGAAAAATCAATTGAGATGTATTGCTACAGCACTTAGCAATAGACATCCAGGAACGTTGCCTAGTAATGTTGAAGTAAACCCTAAAGAATAGAACAAAGAGAAAATTTAGGTTATCCAACTGAGAAGTGGAAAAGAATTAGAAATGAGAGTTCAAAAAGAAGTGGAAGTTGAAGTTAAAAAAGATGAGGTGAAAAAAGAAAATTTTGGTGAAGATTTTCATTTTGAGTTTGAATGTCCTATTAAAATAATGAAAATCACTGTAGAAAGACCACCACCTCCATTTCCTAAAAGATTGAAGCAGAAAAATAAAGATAACCAATTTTCAAAATTTTTAGAATCATTGAGGAAATTAATGATAAACATTCCATTTACTGAAGCCTTAGAACAAATGTCAAGCTATGTGAAGTTCATGAAGGATATACTTAATAAGAAAAAGAAGTTAGTAGATAATGAGACTATTGCACTCAGTGAAGGGTGTAGCACTATAACTCAGAAGAAGCTTCCTAAAAAACTTAAAGATCTTGGAAGCTAGATTTGGAATTTTCCCGAAGAAAGATTTTCAGTTTCGTTGCGCAAAAGTTACATGATTGTGTTCTTATGAAGAAGAGGCTAATCAAATAAAGGGGGTTTGTGAATCAAGGATTCAACGCACAAAATACTCGAGTAGAAGAAATTATTGCGCAGAGCACTGAGAAGTGGTTTGCTACACTACTGCCATTATAGTTTTCCTTGGGAAATACTCATTGGATCAATGAAGGAAGTTTCTACGTGTGAGGCAGGTTTGTACAATTCACTCCTTCAAGAATAAATGAGATGTTTATGATTGAAAGTGTGTCTATTTGCCACTACACAAATTTTACCCCTACGAGAGATAATATAAATGAACTTTATCGATACCTTATGGATGAAGATGCAAATTGGGAGGCCAGAGATGATGGAAATGTTAGTTTTTCTTCGTCATTATTAAATCCTGCTTATAAGGCATGGCATTTCTTCAGTGCTTCAAAATTACTCCCCACTATGAGAATCAGTAAGGTAACTAAGGAGAGTGTTATTCTAAACTACTGTATTCAAACTCGAAAACCTTTTGATATTGGAGCAACAATTGTGAAATCAGTTTTGGGTTTGATTGCCAATGGATCTGCAACTAGATTGGGGCATCCATCCACTAGTTTCCTACTTTGCAGTTAATCGCAAATATGACATGAGAGATAGGAGAAAGTGTTTCTTCCTTGGAAGCCTATGGATCCAAAAGTCTATTACAAATGTATTGGAATGGGTGATGAGAATGATATGAATGTACTAATGGATCAAATATCCCAAAATTCATCACCTATTTAGTCTCACTTCAGTTCAAATGTACTTTTAAAAAGAATTAAGAAGATAAAAAAAGAGGTACAGAAGCTTATGCATGCAATTGAGAATGCTTCTGAAATATTGGATCATCTGGATTGGAGACTAAAGGAACATTTTGAACATATTGGTCGTATTGAAGATGTTTTGGTACGTATGTTTAAGAAATATGCTTGGATTTAGGAAGATTCAACTGATGAATTTCCTTATCGATACTTCTACAACTTGTACATACACTACAAATCTATGGGAGATATCCAAGAGGACGAAAGCGAAGAAGATGTTTGAACGTAATATATGCATGAAATATTTTTTTTTTGTACTACTTGTTTGTGTTATTGTGTTATGTTGGATTGCATTTACTTTTATTGTTAAACTCTATTTAGGACTCAATTTAGGTTTACGTTTAGTATTTTGATGTTTAGATTTCAGTTTTAAGATGTTTGGTTTGCTTTGGACACAATTATATTTTGTTCGGTTGAAAAATGTTTTGTAATAGTGCGGATTGTATATAAAAAAGTGAGTTTTGTGTTATTTGTGAAAGTTTGGTGTTAGTAATGTTTAAATTATGATTATAAATGCTCATTTGAGTTAAGTAGAGGAGGATGTATAGTGGTATGCAACAAATTTTCACTAGAAAATTAAATATGGGAAAATTAAGGTGTTGGCGCCAGATGCGCCAAATTGGCGCTTGACGCGCTAGTTTATAGAGAGTTAGCGCATGGTGCGTCAGATTTGGTGCTAGAAGTGTCAAATTCTCAAAAATGCTAGATTTCCTAAAAACCCGCAAAATCGCACAGTAAAACTCCATTTATACTGCTTGGGTCATCTCCTACCACTAAATCATGACCTAGGGCTTCACATTGTGTGCATTTGAGTAGATTTCAAAGGATAAGGATCTTAGATTTTATCTTCTCTTGGCAAGAGCTTCACTTTAACGTAGAAATTTTTTATTTTCACCATGAATTTTTCCTACATTTTGGAAGACCAATAATTTGAGATTTTTGATGGAAACGCTTGATGAAAACTCATGGTGAAAAGTTTCTGACCAAATAATCTTACTTGGAGAGTTGGATTTTTTATTTGTAACTTATTTGGATATTTGGATTTTCATAGAAATTCCAATGACTCTACGAGTAAAGAAAGGAAAGCCGACAGATGATTTTGACACGAGGAGATTCATCAATTTCAAAGCCCAACTTTGTTATAACACTCAAATGGAGACAAGAAAATTGATCCAGGAACAGGCATTTGCTAACTCGGGTGGCAAGATCAAGAGGTTGATCAATGCTAGAAATTGGGAGGGGTTTTGATACTTTACTGCAGTAGCAATTGTATCAATGATTCGAGAGTTTTATGCCAACTTGAGGTTTTCCACTCACAATCACATCCTTGTGAGTGGTAGGCAAGTTGAATTTTCAAGAGATAGGATCAATGCTTTTTATGGGCTAAGAAATGTATTCCATTGTGAATATGATGCATTCGTGATGACTGATTCATCACTAGATGAAGTGATTATTTTTCTGACTGATGGAAGAGCAGAATGGAAGATTAAAAATAATAACAAAGTTAACTTCTCCGCTTCCTTGATGACTATTCAGTCAAAGCTTTGGCACCACTTCATTTTTGCTAAATTATTGCCATCAAATGATCTGAGCAAAGTAATGAAGGATAGAGCTGTGTTAAACTTCTGCATTCAGAATATGAAGGTAGTAGATGTTGGTGCTCTCATAGTTCATAATGATTGAATTATAGCTAGTAGTGTTATAGCTTGTGGTTTCAGTTACCCTGCCCTAATTTTCATTTTATGTGAGCAATCAGGAGTAGAGTACAGACCAAAGGAAAATATGTTGATATTTTCATACATATTTTATACTGATTTTGATGATATTGCACTTTAAAGAAAGGTATTTTTGATGTTTTGTTGTAGGTATATGAATTATGGTCATTGGAGCAAAAAGATACAAAAAGGAGCGAATTTGGAGCGAAAAGGAACAAAATATGAAGATTTGAACTAGGGCGCCGACCGCGAGAATTTTTTGAGACTCCAGATCAAATAATTTAGAAGGCTCGCTAACGGCGCCCTTGAGGCCGCCGACAACACGATTGGCGGTTAATTCAAAAGGTGCATAGAATGTGGATGATTTTTGGAGGGATGCCTAGGAAACTCTTGGGAAAACTCTTCTACAACTTTAAAAGAAGATTTTGGTCAAAAAATGGGAGGCTCCAAAAGTTTTAAGTTTTGGGAGTGTGGAGAGAGTTTGATTTAGCGTTAGTTGTGAGGAATTCTTTGAGAGATTGTAAGAGTGGAGGGAAAGTGAGAGATTTCTTCCTCCTTTCCTGTGAGGAATTCTTCAAGAGATTGTAAGAGTGGAGGGAAAGTGAGAGATTTCTTCCTCCTTGTTGTTTTGAAGAAGAATTTGTGTGTTGTAAAGAAAGGAAGAGATTCAGAGGAACTTCGAGGAGTGTTCTTGGGGAGAAATTTAGAGGTAAGAGTGGAGGGAAAGTAAGAGATTTTTCCTCCTTTCTACTTCGAAGAAGAATTCCGTGCATGTAAAGAAAGGAAGAGATTCAGAGGAACTTCGAGGAGTGTTCTTGGGGAGAAATTTAGAGGTGTGTAAGAAAGGAAGAGATTCAGAGGAACTTTGAGGAGTTTGCTTGGGGAGGAATTAGAGATAAGTGTTATTTACTTATTGTTGTTTGTATGACTTTGTTTTTATATATAAATTCTGAGTTTTGTCGTATATTCCCCATGAGTTTTGAGTAGTTTTCTCTGTCTTTCTCCTTGTCTTGAGATTTGTGAAACGGTGATTTGAATTGGTAAAGCCTTGAAAATGTTAAAGAAGTTGTGATGATCTTTTCACTTCGATCTTAATTTACTTTCAATATGGCCTATTGATTTGTTAAAATATGTTGAGTTTTACAACTAAAGTGAAGATTACATCCAAGAAGGGAGGTCAAAGCCCTTGGAAGTTGGGTGCAAATAAATAGGGAAATAAAATTATCAGGCGTAAAATTGGAGATTTTACAGTGATAGACTAAAATCTCCAATTTGGTCCTATCGTTTGGGTGCTAAAGTGTAGATGTTAGCCCTCATGAGAGGGAAATGTGGGAGCTCCGAAGTGAGAGCCGGAATCCTCCGAGCCTAGCCGCAAATTCAGTAACCAAGCATAGGATTAGTCAATGTTCTTTATTCCTGGACTAAAGGGTAAAGAATAAGTATGCTCCTACTTGGCATAATCCAATTTGAACTGATTCACTTTATTCATTTACTTTAATTTCTTAACAAGGAGAAGGATGCTTTCTTATATATTGAATTTCACATTAGAAACTTTAAAAGTAGAATTAGTTATTTAAGAGTTATTAAAATTACATATTTATTTCAATTGCCTATTAGTGACAGATAAGCAATTTGAATTATATTGTTGTGATTAAGTATTGATTTTCTAAAATCTTAGTTCATAGCCTCTAATATTACTCCCTGTGGGATCGATATCTAGGACTCCATTAGAGCCCTGTATTACTTGAGTGATACGTATACTTGCGTTGATAAGTATGACTATACCATTATTAAATATTTTATATATACATCTTTATTGAATCTATAACCGTTGTCAAGATTTTGGTACTGTTGCTGAGGAATTAAATCTTCTAGTAGCAATATTAAATTATTGTATTTTTAAGCATATATAAAGTCATTGTCAAGTTTTTGGTGCCGTTGCCGGGGAGTAAACAAGAATCATAACTAGAGTAACTGATAAATTAGGACTTATTAGAAAATTTTTACTGGAATTGCAACTTATTTTCATATTTAGTTAACTATTTTTCTGTGTACAGAAAAGGAAAAGGATCATGAATACCTAAATTTAGAATATCCACTTACACCAATGAAAATTACTGTGGAGAAACCTCTACCACCATTTCCTCAAAGATTGAAGCAACACAAACAGAATAAACAATTTGTTAAGTTTTTGGAAATTCTTAAGAAATTAACTGTAAATATTCCCTTCGTAGAAGCTTTAGAGAAAATGCTCAATTATGTGAAGTTTATGAAAGATATTATGAACAAGAAAAGGAAGTTCACTGATAATGAGACTGTTGCACTTAGCGAAGAGTGTAGTGCATTTATTCAGAAAAATTTTCCTGAAAAATTAAAAGATCCACGTAGTTTCACTATACCATGTGCTATCGGTGAAAATTTTTATGGAAGAGCTTTATGTGATTTGGGAGCCAACTTTAATCTTATGTATCGATGAAAAATTTTATGGAAGAGCTTTATGTGATTTGGGAGCCAGCATTAATCTTATGCCTATATCAATTTTCAAAAGACTAGGATTAGGAGAAGTCTCACCTACTTCTGTAACTCTTCAATTATCGCTTTATGTGATTTGGGAGCCAGTATTAACCTTATGCCTCTATCAATTTTCAAAAGACTAAGCTCTCACCTACTTCTGTAACTCTTCAATTAGCAGACCGATCAGTTACATATCCTAAGGGAGTTTTAGACCTTATGCCTCTATCAATTTTCAAAAGACTAGGATTAGGAGAAGTCTCACCTACTTCTGTAATCAATTAGCAAATTTTCAAAAGATTAGGATTAGGAGAAGTCTCACCTACTTCTGTAACTCTTTAGTTAGCAGATCGTTTTCAAAAGATTAGGATTAGGAGAAGTCTCACCTACTTCTGTAACTCTACAGTTAGCAGATTGTTCTTTCAAAAGATTAGGATTAGGAGAAGTCTCACCTACTTCTGTAACTCTACAGTTAGCGGATCTTTCTTTTATGGAAGAGCTTTATGCGATTTGGGAGCCAGCATTAATCTTATGCCTCTATCAATTTTCGTTTTATAGAAGAGCTTTATGTGATTTGGGAGCTAGCATTAATCTTATGCCTCTATCAATTTTTAAAAGGATTAGAGCTTTATGTGATTTGGGAGCCAGCATTAATCTTATGCCTCTATCAATTTTCAAAAGATTAGATTGGAGAAGTCTCACCTACTTTTGTAACTCTACAGTTAGCGGATCGTTCAGTTACATATCCTAAAGGAGTTATAGAAGAATGGAAGAGCTTTATGTGATTTGGGAGACAGCATTAATCTTATGCCTCTATCAATTTTCAAAAGATTAGGATTAAGACGGCATTAATCTTATGCCTCTATCAATTTTCAAAAGATTAGGATTAGGAGAAGTCTCACCTACTGAGTCAGCATTAATCTTATGCCTCTATCAATTTTCAAAAGATTAGGATTAGAAGAAGTCTCACGTACTTTTGTAACTCTTCAGTTAGCGGATCGTTCAGTTACATATCCTAAGGGAGTTATAGAAGATGTGTTCGTAAAAGTTGATAAATTTATCTTTCCAGTAGATTTCATTATTTTAGATATGGAGGAAGATTAAGAAATACCTATCATTTTAGGGAGACTGTTTTTAGCTATTGGAAAAGCTGTGATAGATGTTCAAAAGGGAGAATTAACTATGAGAGTTAACAATCAAGAAGTGACGCATTGCGAAATCTATGAAATACCCTGCTGTTGAAAGAGATAATGAATGTTTTCGCATGGAAACTAGTGAACATCTATTGAACGAGCATTTTAAAGAAAATTTTGAAGAGAAAGAACAATTTGAAGACAGTGATGAAGTTATTTTGGACGAAATAGAAAATGAAGAATTAGATTATGTTTAGGAAAGATTTGAGATGTTGGATATTACTGAAAATACTGATATGAAATTATATCGTAAGTGATATTTTGCCACCTATGCTAACATTGCAACAACAAAGAAAATTCATTCATGATGTGAAAGCATATTTTTGGGATGAGCCTTATTTATATAAACAATGTAAGGATCTTATTATGAGAAGATGTGTACCTTATGAAAAAAGGTGCATTGAATGTGACGGCGAGATCGGCGGTTAATTCAAAAGGTGCATTGAATGTGGATGATTTTTGGAGGGATGCTTAGGCAACTCTTGGGAAAACTCTTCTACAACTTTAAAAGAAGATTTTGGCCAAAAAATGGGAGGCTTCGAAAGTGTTAAGTGTTGGGAGTGTGTAGAGAGTTTGATTTATGGTTAGATTGTGAGGAATTATTTGAGAGATTGTAAGCGTGGAGGAAAAGTGAGAGATTTCTTCCTCCTTGTTGTTTTGAAGAAGAATTCTGTGTGCTGTAAAGAAAGAAAGAGATTTAGAGGAACTTTGAGGAGTTTGCTTGGGTTGGAATTAGAGATAAGTGTTATTTACTTGTTGTAGTTTGTATGACTTTGCTTTTATATGTAAATTCAGAGTTTTGTCGTATCTTCCCCATGAGTTCTGAGTAGTTTTCTCTATCTTTCTCCTTGTCTTGAGATTTGTGAAATGGTGATTTGAATTGGTTGAACCTTGAAAATGTAAAAGAAGTTGTGATGATATTTTCACTTCAATATTAATTTACTTTCAATCTAGCCAATTTATTTGTTAAAATATGTTAAGTTTTACAACTAAAGTGAAGATTACATCCAAGATTCGGAGAGATCAAAGCCCTTGGAATTTGGGTGAAAATAAATAGGGAAATAAATTTATCAGGCGTAGAATTGGAGATTTTAGAGTGACAGACTAAAATCTCAAATTCGGTCCTTCGTTTAGGTGCTGATGTGTAGATGTTAGCCCTCAGGCGAGGGGAATGTGGGAGCTCCGAAGTGAGAGTCGGTATCCTCTCAACCTAGCCGCAGATTCAGTAA
>JXCR01096342.1:0-34113 GCA_002079205.1 Phalaenopsis hybrid cultivar | reverse complement strand
TTTAAGAGTTATTAAAATTACATATTTATTTCAATTGCCTATTACTGACAGATAAGCNAGCCTCTAATATTACTCCCTGTGGGATCGATATCTAGGACTCCATTAGAGCCATGTATTACTTGAGCGATATGTTTACTTGCGTTGATAAGTGTGACTTTACCATTATTGAATATTTTATATATACATCTTTGTCAAATCTATAACCGTTGTCAAGATTTTGGTATTGCCGAGGAATTAAATCATCTAGCAGTAATAATAAATTCTAATATTTTTAAGCATATATAAAGTCATTGTCAAGTCCCATTGAAATGACGAAAGGCTGTAGCCATAAAATCTTATCGGGAAGCATACGGTTCAAAGAGTTGAATCATTTGTTGAGTCTAGGAGTGGAGGCATTGATAAACCCTCTACATTAGCTGCAGGGTCATCAACATCTAGCTCTACTTCACATGAAAATATTATGGAGCAGCTTATGATTCAACAAATGGATATAGTTATTATGCAGAATCAGATTTGAGAAATTTGACCAAGAAATGCTTATAATAATGAGTATAAGTAGAGGAGATTTTAGAATGATATAGATTTTGAGGAAGTTATGGTTAGGCATCTTAGGGGTGAATACAATGTGGAATTTCCAATTTTCCCCAGCTTCATTCCTTATGCTCCTATTCATGATGGGAAGAAGAAGAAGAAGATGATGATGGTGAGGAAGGCGATGAGGACTGATATTATTAAGGGTTTAGTTTGTTTTGTTAGTTTGTTTGTTATTTTTTATTATGTTTTTTTATGTCATTTGAAACGGTTGTGGTTAAAACTTTCATTTTGTGTTGTGGACCTAAATTGTAATAGTAACAGAAGATTTTTAATTTTCTTTTTTAGTATTTTCAATTTTTGTTTCTATTTTAAACTTTTAACAAATCCTTTATAAAACATTATGTTTCATTTAATGCTTTAAAGCCTGTACGTATATTTAAAGTTAGTATCTGCAATATACGAGAGACCAGTTTCATATTTAGAAATCCTCTGCAAGTTAGATTTTATTTTTATGCATTTACCATTTTATTTCACCAACTAAATTTTGTACTAACACATTTTTAAATTACTTAAAAATTTAAGTTTGGAGGAAAGAAAAATTTCTTTAACAAAAAAATAAGTAAACTAAATTTTATTTGTTCTTAATTAACTATAGTTTTAAATTTTTTTAAAATGACCTGGGATATTAAGATTTAACTTTAAATGATTATATTTATGTTTATGAATATTATGGTAAATTTACGAAAAAGTTTTTAATAATGAAGGTCAATTCTAAAGTTAAAGATATTTGGTATGGAAGGATAAGTTTTTCTATTTAAAGTAAAAGAAATTGTATTTTTAAAGTATTAACAATTTTAGAGTTTCATGTAAGAAAAAAAGAATGAAACTATGAAAAATCAGAAACTAATTTGAATTTATAAAGTGAAGAAAGGTAAGTAGTTTTGACTTTAAGAAGAGGATAGGAAAGTTAAAAATCATTAAAGGCTATCCAGATATAGTAATCCCCACTTGAAAAAGAAAAAAGAAAAGAAAAGAAGGGATTGACAAGATCCAAAAAGAAGGAAGAAAAGGGGGGAAAGAAAAAGAAATGAAAAGAAAAACCTTTAATAACTTAGATTCAAACTCCCCAAAAATAAGTAAAATAATATGTTATTTTAAGTATACATTTTATGCTTATTTTTGGTGATATTGCACTTTAAAAAAGCGTAATTTTTTATTTTTGTTGCAGGTATATCAATTTTAGGAATTTGGAGCAAAAGTAGCAAAAAAGACGAAATTTGGAGCCAAAACAGCAAATTTTGGGAATTTTGGCGTATCATGCACCAAATTGGCGCCAGAAGCCCCATTTTATAGAGAACTGACATATGATGCCCCATATTGGCGCCAAAAGTGTCATTTGACAGAGAGTTGGCATCAGATGCACCACATTTGGCACCTGAAGCGCTAAAACCCAGAACAGCACAGACTTATGCAAGCTGGCGCTAATGCACCAGAACCAATGTCAGATGCGCCAAAGATGAGCTTTTACGGATTAAGGCTGTTCGGGACAAATTTTCTGTGAATTTTGAAAGGCACTCTTGTTCTAAACACCCCTTGGAGTGATTCAATGCATATAGACACTTTTGAATGTTCTTTATGAAATGATATGTCTCTTGGATCAATGGACATGTCTTTTGAATTTAAAAGGATTAACGTTTGGATAGAATTTTGGAAGGATTTTTGAATTTTTTTAGGGAGGCAGCCTTTAATAAAAGAGAGGTTCTGGAGAGTGTGAAGTGTAGCATGTAAGGGGCGAACAAGAGAGTTTGAGAGAGAGAGAGAGATAAAGTCAAGGGTTGGAGATTTTCTTCAAGGATTGTAAGAGGAGAGGGAAGGTGAGAGATTTCTTCATCATCACATTTCTAAGAGAGAATTGAGAGTGCTTGTAAAGAGAGAAAACTTGAAAAGAACTTCTAGGGATTTACTTGGGAAGGATTGTGAGATAAGTTGTGTCTTTTATTTCTTTTGTTTTGTAAAATTATTTTTATATATGAAATCCATGTTCTGTCATAGCCTTCTCATAAATTCTGAGTAGTCTTCTTTATCTTTCTCCCTACTTTAAGATATGATTTTGTAAAGAATTGATTTTTTTATACGGTTTTAAATGTCAAAAATTTGTGATGATTTGAGCTCCGATCATCATTTAATTTTTAATCATGCCTATTGAATTGTTAAAATGTGTTGAGAAACATATGTTTTGAAAGGGATATGATTTCTACAACATAGGGAGAATCACACTTGATTTTAAGGGAGAGGATGTCATCCATGGAGTTCAGTGCAAATAAATAAGGAAATATACTTTGTTGGATGTAGAATTGGAGATTTTAAAGTGACAGATTAAAATCCCCAATTTGTCCAGTTAATTAGAAACTGATGCGAGATTGTTAGCCCTCAGGTGAGGGAGTAGTGGGAGCTCTAGAGTGGCAACCGGTATCCTCCCAGCCTAACCACAAAATTAGGGACCAAACTCTAGATTAGTCAATGTTCTTTATGCACTCGAAAGAGGGTGAAGAATAGGATTGCTCCTATTTGGAACAATATATATATATATATATATCTGGATGGTGGCGGCTTTTACCCAGGATTGTGGAGTTTGTTTGGATTTTGTCAGGGAAGACCTCTTTTGAACCTTTTTACTGTTCTATTGCCTTGCTGAAGTTGTTGTTGTTCTCTGCTTCATCTACTTGGGGTTTTGGCTTTGGACTAGCTTCGTCTTTTCATCCTTTTACTGGTTTTCATGTTTCCTGTTCTACTTGATTTTTTGGGTTCTGCTGTTGTTTTCTCCCACTTACTGAGTTTTAGTTCTTTGTTGATTGGGGGTTTTCCAATCCCTAGTTTTCCCCTTGGTTTTTTAACTGGTGTCCTTAATGGCCTTCCTCATTGATGTGGATACCAATGCTCAATGGACCAAGGCTACTTTTGTTGAAGTTGTTGGAAGTGGTTTTGATGTACCTAAATCCTTTGATCATTTGGTTTTCCCACAATGTCTTCATGATGTTGCTGCTGAGAGCGGGGTTCGCCCTTTTGTCAATCCCTTAGGATTGAAGGAAGGGGAACCTGCCATCATCTTCTCTCCTCAGGAAATTAATGAGCTCAATGAAACAGTTAAGTTTACTCTAGTTGGAAAATTTCAGTATGGCCACCCTAAGATGGACTTGGTAAGGAAGTTTTTTTTAGGATTTGAAACTTACAGAAGCATGGAGACTGGGTTTAATAGATGGAAGGCACCTGTTAATTTCTTTATTTAATGAAGAAGATTATACAAGGGCTTTTGCAAAAAAAACTTTGATCATTAATGGAGTTCCAATGAATTTGTTAAAGTGGACACCAGAGTTTGATCCTATAAAGGAACCTCCTATAGTTCCAATGTGGTTCAAATTCCCTAACCTACCCATTCTATATTTCCATCAAAATGTGTTGATCAGCAACAGTAGAGTGCTTTGTAGCCCCCTCAAAATTGATGCTCCTACTTATAATGTGGCTAGACCAGCTGGTGCTAGAGTTCTGGTAGAGAGGGACATTACCTTGCCTAATATTGAAAGGGCGTGGATTGGAACTACTGAAGAAAGATTCTGGCAGAAGATAGTTTTGGAACAAAAACCTGTCTATTGCTAACATTGTAAAATGTTTGGACATAATGTGGAGAGGTGTTATAGACTACATCCTCCACCTAAAAGAAGAATTTATGGGGATAGAATTATTACTTCCAGCCAACAGAGACAACTGTAATAGAATTGGCTGGGAGAGCTGATGCTACTGCTATTGATGCATATAATACACATAGGATTGCGCCCAATAATAATGTTGGGGAGCAAGAGGAAGCTATATGTATTAACAAAAATTTAAGGGGAAATGTAATACAAGATGACAGCTTACTATGCATTAACCCAACTAGTGTTGAAGACCATACAATTAAAAGTTTGACAGATGTTTTAACTGAAGATTGTCAAGTTCAAAGAAGTAATAAGAAGAAAAAAGGCAAGTCTGATATTAAAAAGCCTATGGAGGGCCCATCTACTGTGGATCACCATCCTAGGACTAGGGGGGAAGGGAGGACCTTCTCTCAATGATAAAGTTCCTAGTTTGGAACATTAGCGGTATTGCTCACCCCTCTCCTCTCAAGAGTTTAAAAAATATGGTGAGAGTTCATAAAGTGTGGTTTTTTGCCATTCTAGAACCATTGGTTACTAAAAATTCCCAAAAAAAATAAAAAAAAAGTTCCCTCAATTTGCTGATTTCTCAAACTCTAATAACAAAATTTGGTTCTTTGCTAGAGCTGAACTTCAGTGGTATGTTTTGTTAAGTCATTCCCAGTTTATTCACATTCAACTCTATATTGGAGCTCAAGTTGGCTATGCCACCTTCATTTATGTCAGTAGTCTTGCTAATAATCAAGCCACCTTATGGACTGATTTAACTCAAATTGGGCAATCTGTGAACTCCTTTTGGATTTTGGGGGGTGACTTAAACTGTACTTCCTCTCCTAATGAAAGAAGAGGTGGTAGACCACCTCCTGTTTCTGCCATGAATAGATTCAATAATTTTCTTTCTAAGCCTGAATTATTTGATTTGGGTTATCAAGGTCCAAATTTCACTTGGAGAAGGGGTTCCATGTGGGAAAGGCTAGACAAAATGCTAGGTAACTCTAAATGGGTTCAAACCTTCCCCTTTACTATCATTTCTCATCTGGCTATGACAGGTTCTGACCACAGACCTCTTCTGTGTATAATCCAAAATGCTGAAAGCCCCAATAAAGCTCCATTCAGATTCCAAAACATGTGGACTCTACATCCTCAATTTGTTGAAGAAGTTGATAAGGTTTGGAGGTCTGAAGGAGATCCTAATCCCTGGAATAATCTGTGGAAACTCCAGAAGAACGTGGCAACACATCTGAAAAAGTGGAATTGGGACACTATTAGCAATATATATGAGAACTTGACTAATGCCCAAAGTAAAGTTCTTAACATGGAAAAGGGTTTTCAAAGGGGTTTGAATTCTGAAACTGACCTTCATAAAGCTAGTGAAGAGATGCTAATGCAAATCAACTATACTGATAGTTTTCTGAAGCAGAAAGTTGCTGTTACCTGATTTATTGAAGGAGATAGAAACACAAGTTATTATCATGCTTTCCTTAACTTTAGAAGGAAAAATAACATGATTTTATCTATCCAGGATTTTGCTAGTAAGTTATTGACTGATGCTGAGACTATTGCCCAAGATGCTGTAAAATAATTCTAAAATATCTTTAAGGAGCAGTCTACTTCTAGAGCTTAGATCAAGATGGAACTCTTCCCTGATTGCAATAAATATGTCCAAAGTTTGGATCTAAATACTACTCCTTTGGAAGGAGAAATTAAAGCTTCCTTGGACTCTGTTGATGACCATAAGGTGGCTGGCCCTGATGGCTTCACTGCAAAATTTTATAAGGCTACTTGGAATATCATCTGTGGGGAGTTTGTTGATGCTGTGCAAAGCTTCTTTAAAGATATTGATCCCCCTAGATACTTTACAGCTTCCACTATAACTTTGATTCCCAAAAATTCTAGCAGGGTAGGGTGGGGTGATTTCAGACCTAACAGCCTAACAAATGTCATTTCTAAAGTAATCAGCAAGTTAATTAGCACCAGGCTTCAACCTCACCTTCAGCAGCTTATCAGCAATAATCAGGTGGCTTTTGTGAAAGGCAGGCAAATCTCTGATAACATTCTGTTGGCACAGGAGCTGTTGCTAGACCTTGATAGAAAATGTAGAGGCAACAATCTCATTCTAAAATTAGATATCCAAAAGGCATATGATACAATTAACTGGAATTTTATCTTGGCTACTTTAAATGCTAGGGGTTTCTCTGGGGCCTTTATTAATCTGATAAGAAGATGGCTTATTTGCAACAACCACACTATCTTAATAAATGGCAAGAGCCAAGGTTTCTTCAATGCTTCTAGGGGAATTAAACAAGGACATCCTTTGTCACCAACTATCTTTATTCTTGCTATGAATTACCTTTCTAGGCTTCTAAATCAAATGTTTGTCTCTTCTCCTCATTTGTCATATCAGCATAGATCCAACATTGGTGTGAGTCATTTGTCCTATGCAGATGATATTATTATTTTCTCTAAGGCTACTGAGAATGTTGTGAAGTCTCTCTATCAAGGACTTAAGCCCTTCCAAAGAACATCTGGTATGCATCTTAATAAACAAAAATGTCAATTTTTTACTAGTTCACACACTCTTCCACAGATTAAGCAATGGATTGCACAACACATTGGGTTTAGCATGGCTTCTCTACCAATCACTATCTTGGTGTCCAATTAATTAAAGGGAGAACTAAGCAAACTCAATTCAATGGTGTTATTGATCAAATTTAGAAACAGCTGCAATGTTGGGCCAATTACTTCCTCTCAAATGGAGGCAGGATCACCTCCTTAAAAGCATCTTAACTTCCATCCCTTCCTATGCTCTTCAGATGTTCATCATGAAGAAGGGGACTTAAATAAGGCTAGGCATAATTTTTAATAAATTTCTGTGGGCAGGACAGAAGAAACAGTTTCATTGGTTAGCTTGGCAAAAACTGTGTAAGCCTTTACATGCAGGTGGTTTAGGCTTTAATGATTTTCAGCATCTCAGTCTCATTAATCTTTTTAAACTATGGATAAATTTTAGAGCCCAAGATATTCTTTGGGCAATGTTTATGAAGGGGAAGTACTGCAGGGCAGTACATCCTAACCTGACTAAGAAGAAAGTAGGTGATTCCATGCTGTGGACTAAACTACTGGAGGTCAGACATCAAGCTGAGGATCTATTTATTTGGGAGCTTGGAGAAGGACAAATAAATTTATGGCTAGATAAATGGGTTTGGAATGGGGAGAGACTAGACACCTCCAATCCAAATTATGTGACAAAGGTGAAGGAATTCTGGACTGAAAATCAATGGAGTTGCAATCTGCTGGCTACCATCTTAACTGAAGAGCAAATGTATTGGGTTAAGAAAACTAAAATCAATCCTTCACAAAAAGATAGAATCATTACTATACATGCTTCCTCACAAAAAAAATTTAGCTTACATTTTCCAACAATTATATCAATGGCAACCTGCATGTGGGGGAAAATTATTTGGGAAAAGTGGTTAACACCTTCCATGTCTTTTTTCTGCTGCAGGCTTTGGAAATCCTTACTACCTAGTGATGATATTTTGAAGATGAAAGGGCTTAGGGGACCCTCATGCTGCTGGCTGTGTAGTGAGGCAGAAGAAAGTCTGGAACATTTGTTCTTCTCTTGCAGTTTCTCCCAAAGAGTTTGGACTGATCTGTTGAATCATCTCAACATTGATACTTTGAAAGTCAGCTGGCAAAATTTTTTGGGGGTGTTGGAAGGAATGGTTGGAAGCTAAGTTGATAATCATTCCATGTATTGTTGCCTGGTTCACTGGATGTGTAGAAACCAACTAAAGTATGACAACATTAAACCTATGGAAAAAGCTATGGTTTTGAATTGTACTTCCTATTTGCAAAAGATTATAAAATATCAGAATTTTCCCAATGTTTTCCAGAATTGGGTGCCTAATGGGACAAATATGAAGCTTAGCAAGCCAACTTTGGTCCTTTGGACCCCCCTCCTAAAGGGTGGCTGAAGGCTAATACTGATGGAAGTTTCTCTAAGGAGGCTGCTGGTGTAGGAGGAATTATTAGGAACTCTCAAGGGAAGTGCATTTTTTACTTTTCCTCTCCAACTTGGGCTAATGATGCACTTGAAACTGAGATGATAGCCATTTACTGGGCTATCTACCTTTCCAATCATTGTAACATCACAAAATTGGTGGTAGAGTCTGATTCCATCAGCTGTATCAAAATGCTGAAACATGAAGAAGCTGCCCCACGAAATATTGTTAGATAGAACAATAATATTAAGAGTATGTTGATCATTGTTGAAGTGAATTTCCAACACATCCTTAGAGAAGGCAACAATCCAGCACATAGTTTGGCAGTAAAGGGGAAGGAAACAGAAGAGATTGTTGTAGGGACCACCTCCTACTCATTTAGCTCTCCTACTACACGGGGACAAGTTATCCATTCCTTATCTTCATTTTAGGGATTGATTATATATATAGAATGGGATATATACAGAGATATATATATATAATTCCTACAACTTTTGTAAGCATGTTTATATAGACTAACTTGGAAAGGTGAGATGGGAGTGGATAGAGTGGTCTGACCACTCATTTTGTAACTCAGATTTCAGTTTAACATGTAAGGAGCCATAGATAGCTCTTTCTTTCCATATATATATATATATATATATATAATTAAATCGAGCATTGGGATACTCATTCTTGAGACTGATAATTTCTTCCCAACCTTCTATTATCAACAAATTCTGACAACTCTGCTGGGGAATATTTTCTCTCTCCATATAAATCAAGGAATATTGTCTTTATATATCACTAATGTGTCTATGTCCCTTATGGATCAAATTACCCATCTTTTGTTGGCATGCTTACCCATTTCTTTCTTGGGTGAGTACGATCAACTCTTTTGGAATTCAGGATCATCTGTTCAATCACCTTTGAACAGAGAAGTTCAGGAGTTCGTTAGGATTTTTATCTTTTGTTTGGGGTCAGACCCCCAATAGGTTTTTTCATGTACTAGTTCCGTCTAGGCATTATGCGTTAAGAAATCGGTCCCACCCTAGTTTCTAAACTTTTCTTTCCCTTTCAAGTTTGGTTTGTTATTTTGTAAAATAAATCAAATTGTGTAATGTTGCACTTGCTCGTTAACTTTTCTTACTTAATTAATTAAATCCTTCTACTTTCAAACTGTTTTTACTAAATTTTAAAATCTTCACAAACTAAAAATTAAATAAAGATTGCCTGGTTTACAGATTAGGTTTTGTTAATTTTCAATGTTCGCACTAAAGTTACAAAGTATTGACCAAATAACTAATCCTAGAGCTTTCTTTTAAAGCTGTTGCAATGGCGTTCCCGACGCTCATTTTCTTGTGTAGCTTGCCCCTACCCCCAATACTCACAATGACATTCCCACCATCAGGTTTGGAACTGGATTTGACCAACTTGAAGTCGGTCTCAGAAATGCCCCATTCGTTATAATGAAAGTCGTAGCTCTGGAAGTTCAGGAGGCTACCGTTGAATTCAACTTGAATTGTCCCCAAGATTTTCCTTTCTTGCAAGAAGGTGAAAATTGTTCCTGCCCCGGCACCTGCCAAGTCTATTGTCCCATTTTCTACCAAAGAAAAGGAGGTCATGATCATGGAAGATAAAATTAAAAGATTTACCATTCCACCATCAGTATTTGAAATTGGATAGAGTTCAAAGTCTGCACAGTTAACTCAATCTCAAAGAAAAAACCGTAGCCAAAGGGCTTGAAAGGCCGCTACAGCAGAAATTCCTAAAAAGACATCTTTTGATGAGCTTCCTCACGAGGAGGAACTTGGATTACTGGAGGCCTCTCTTCTTCTGCAAGGGAGTAAGTTTCACCCGTTAATAAATACAAATGTATATGAAAGTATTCAAAAGATTGTTATTATATTACCATCTTTTCATGGTCATAGTGAGGAGAGGGAAAAGCCCACTCCTATCACTAAAGTCCATACAATTTTCTAGAGATTGGCCACTAAAAAGTATGTTCAGTCGTTGAGTTACTTAAACGAGTGGGATGTGTGGTGTTCCCTAATACACCTAAAAAATGTCTAAATTTTCATATACTTTTAATGTCTATATTTGGTGATTTTCAATGATATTTTACTTTAAAGGAAGTAATTTTGTATATATTTTTATTTCAGCTACAGAAAATGGAGTTTTGCAGAAAAAGAAGTAAAATTGATGCAATTTGGAGCAAAAACGAGCAAGAAAGAAATGTTTGTCCTAGCACATTTTGATATGTCTTTCTATGTCTAATCTATTTTACACTTCTCACACAATTTTGAATGAAATTACACTATAAAAAAAGGTTGTTTTTATGCTTATTTTGTAGGTCTATCTATTAGGAACGCAACACAACTGAGACGGTGCGAAACGGAGCTAAAACAGAGCCAAATGAAGGAAAATGGTGGAGCTGCGTAGGGTGGGTGCCGACAGCACCAGAACTAGCGCTGGCAGTGCTGCAATAAAAAAAGTGACAAGAAAACAACGCCGACAGCGTCCAAAGTGGCACCGACAGCGCCCGGGACGGTCATGGATCGATTTTTGGCGGTTTTTAATGTTCTAAAAAGCTCTCATGTAATTAAAACACCCTATGAAGCAATTTAAAGAGTCTAGACACTTGGATAAGGCTCTTGAATGAAGAGACATGTCTTTTGAATCAATAGATTTGCCTCTTGGAAAAAAGGAGGGTATTTGTGTCACTTTAAAAAAGAGGGCTTGGCACCTCTCATGCGAATGCGTGTGTGTGTTTGAGGGTGTGTGTGAGTGAGAAAATGTGGAGAATGTTTAGTGATCCTGGAGTAGAAGTAGAAATGTAGATTTCTACCTTTTTTGGAAAGATTGGTGAGGGGATTTTGAGAGAATTTGTCATGCAATGTTCTAGCATTCCATGGATCGACGGGAGTTTTTTTTGGAGAGATTTTCATCTTTCTTTCAAGGAAAAAAAGCTAAGTATTGTGTTCTTCATTATCTTATAATTTTGTAAACACTTATTTAGTGGATTTGCTTTGATGTAATGAAGTTTTTTAGTTGTGTTTCATTCGTGCTTTGTGATATGTTTCTCTTACTCTTTCTTCTTCTTAAGAAATAGTGGCATGAGAGAATGATGCCATTATTTTCCTTCGACTTTTCTTTTACAATTAGTAGGATTCATTTTTTAGATTTTGGAATGCATGCTTGAAGAATTTTTATTTTTAAATGTGATGTTTTTTACTTCAACTTCATTTACATTACAATAAAAGCTTGTTGTAGTGTTAAAAGTTGTTGTAATTGCATTAAGACCCAAGAGGGCGGTGTAACTCTCAACAAAGTGGAACCACATTCAAATTCCATGGATGGGGAAGTTCATGGGGGTTTGATGCAAATCAATAGGGAAATATACTTTGATGAGCGTAAAATTGGATATTTTAGGTTGATTGACTAAAATCCCCGGTTCGATCTTAGTTTTTAAAGAACTAAAGCAAGAGTTAGCCTTCAGGGGAAGGGAAGTGGGAGCTTTAGACTGGGAGCCAGTATCCTCTTAGCCTAGCCACAAATTTAGGGACTAAACCTGAGATTAGTATGTGATTTTCTATAACACTAAATTAGGGTAGATAATTAAAACTGCTCCTTTTTGGCACATGCAATATTTAATGTATCTAATTCCTTTACATTATCCAACTCACTACATAAGAATAGTAGTTTTGAAAATCTTAAATTTCTCCAAACCAATTCATCCAGAAAGGGTTATCTTTAGAATTTAATATTTACATTTAGGAATAGTTATTATCCTTATTTTTAAAATTTGCGTTTAGGAGTAGTTGCTAGATAAAATACTATTTTAATCGACATTCCAATCTAAGGCCTGATAGTAGTAGACTGGAATTTGAATATAGACGTTTTTTCTTGCTTCTTCATGGGATATATATTTGGGGTTTAATAAAAAATTCATATATTATTTGAGCAATATGTATACTTGCATTTATATCATTGTGACTATATAGACTATATAAAATGAAGCATATAAAAAAGTCGCATCAAGTTTTTGGCACCGTTGTCCTGGAAGCTTCAGTAAAAACTTTAGGAGAATTTTAGTTGAAATAATTAGGCGTAGACTTGGAATATTGTAGTGTCATAAAATCTATTTTTTGTGTGAAAAAGTTTTTTTTGTATGAAAAAGTGTTGTGAAAAAATTGTTTATGTAAAAAATAAGGTGTTTGTTAAATTGTTTTGTTGTGATGAATATATATCTTTTATTTTATTTGTTTAATTGTTAATGTATTATTTGTTGTGTTGCGTATGCAAAATAAAGGATCTGCAGAACTTGTGCCTTACAATCTTGAGTTAGAAAAAAGAAAAAAAAATCGAAAACAGAAAGGACTTGAAGAACTAGAAATGAAAATATAAAACATTCAAAATAATAACTTAAAAAATCATCATAAATCTTTGAGAGATTACATAAATCCTACGACATATGAAACTCACAGAAGTATACAAACCCCTGTCGTAGAAGCTGACTTATTTGAAATAAATCCAGATATTATCCAACTGGTGCAGAACAATCAGTTTGGGGGAACTCCTTCGGAGGATCCCTATTTACACTTATCCAATTTTTTTGAACTTTATGCTACATTTTGTTATAACGGCATGTCAGATGATGTTGTTAGATTAAGGCCTTTTCCTTTCTCACTAAGGGATAATTCTAAAATGTGGTTATACTCATTAGCACTTGGCTCTATTAAAAATTGGCAAGAGTTAACTTAGAAATTCCTAGCTAAGTATTTTCCACCTTCATGGACTACTAAACTTAGAAATGATTTTGTCTCGTTTTGTTAGTATGAAGGGGAATCAATATATGAAGCATGAGAAAGATTTAAAGAAATCCTAAGAAAGTGTGCACACCATGCTCTGCCCGATTGGTTAATCATTCAAACTTTTTATAATGGGTTAGTAGAATCCCTTAGGTTTATAATTGATGTTGCCGCTGGTGGATCATTAATGTAAAAATCATTTGATGAAGCATATGCATTAATTGAAGAAATGGCTACAAATGAATTTCAATAGCCCTCTACAAGGGAAAATCTTAAAAATATAGACAGTGTTCATGATACAGATGCGATTGTAATTCTTGCATCTCAGGTTACTGCAATATCAAGAAAGTTGGAGTAATTTGGAATGAGCCAGCCTCAATTTACTCCAATAAGTGAGGAAAGTTCATTAGGGTATATGACTGATTCTAACTTATCATATGAGACTTTAAATACCATAAATAACTCGTATTATAACTTTTACAACCCAGGTTGGAAGAACCATCTGAATTTTAACTAGTATCACACTACTTGGGGTGGAAACCAACCATGGGAAAGTAATCATGCAAATCCTAATGGAAATTGGAATAATCAAGGGAACTCAAATTATAGAGCTTCATCTTCATCGTACCCTAACAATTATCAACAATTTGAGGATAAGAAATTGTCTGCAGAAGAAGTGGTATTGCAAATGGGAAACCGGTTGCAAAGTCAAAATGCTGCAATTAGAAACATAGAGAATCAACTTGGACAAATTGATAATTAACATTGCAATAGACCACAAGGAACACTTCCTAGCAACACTGAGATCAACCCTAAAGAGAAAAATGATGAACAAATAAAAGCTGTCCAATTAAGAAGTGGAAGAGAGATAGAGGATGTGGTCAGAAAAGAGATAGGAATTGTGAGAGAAACAAAGAAAAATAAAAGACCAGAAGAACATGTTTCTATGGATCTGGAAAAATCAATATCTCCAACTCAAATAAATTTAGAAATACCACCACCTCCATTTCCTCAAAGATTTAGTCAACATGAGTTGGATAAACAATTTTCAAATTTCATGGATGTACTTAAGAAGTTAACGATAAATATTCCTTTCGCTGAAGCTTTGGAACAAATGTCAAGTTATGAAAAATTTATGAAGTAGATACTAAAAATGAGAAGGAAATTTGGGGAGTACGAGACAATTGCACTAAGTGAGGAGTGCAGTGCTATATTTCATAAAAGCATACTAAGAAACTTAAAGATCCTTCTAGTTTAACAATTAATTGTGTACTTGGAGAAAGATTATTGTGGAAAAGCTCTATGTGATTTAGGATCGAGAATTAATGTGATGCCTCTATCTATATTTAAAAGGTTAGGTTTAGCCGATATTTCTCCCACTACTATAACCCTTTAGTTTCTATCATTTATCCAAAAGGGCTTATAAAAGACGTGCTTTTTAAAGTAGATAAATTTATCTTTTTTATGGAATTTGTTGTGTTAGATATGGAGGAAGATAAAGAATATCCCATTATTTTGGCGAGACATTTTCTTGTTACTGGACATTTATGATAAAAGTGCAACAAGAAAGTTAACTATGAATATTAATGACCATGAAACCACTTTTGATGTTTTAAAGGCTATGAAGTATCCAACTGAGAGAAAAAAATGATGATTATTTTTGGATGGATGAAATTGATTATCTAAGTAAAAACCATTTCCAAAAATATTTTGGGAGTAAGTTAACAGATGAGATCGAAATTGACTTTCATGATGAGTCTAAAATTTTGTTTAAAGAAAAATGTATGTATGTTCAGGAGAGGTGTGAAATGGTGGATGTTACCAAAAATAGTTGTCGGCGCTATCTTTGGTTGTTTGGTTTGGGGGTTGCCAGTAAGAAGTTGTCGGTCACGGGAATCGAAATCCCATCGCCCGCTTCGGAATGACGTTTTAATTAACATATATAATTAGTTTTAGAAAAATATGAAATCAAAATGACCCCATATTTTTCATAGTTTAAATGAAAGAATACTTTACCTCAAACCCTGTATCTATCCCGAAGGATAAACACAATACTCGAGGATGAGGCTCGATCAAATAAGCTAAGGAATATATGACATCTATTTGGTTTGTGAAACCTTTATATTAGCTAACAAGTTCCCCTATTTAATATAAAGAATTAAATAAGGTTTATATTAAGCTGGATTCAGACATGCTTCCTAAAAGAGCAAGCCCCTATAGTTAATTACATCTTAAATGACCAAGTCACTTAAGAAGACTCTCGAAAAAAATAAGAAATCATTATCTTCAAGGAAATTCAAAGGGTAGGACTTTTCAATGAGATCGGACATAGAGGTGTGAAAGGAAATTGGTTCAAATTTGGAACATTTTATTGTAGAATCTAAAGAGGAAGAACTAGGGGATGTCATGGATCCAGAGGAGAACTTCGGTGACTTCCCAAGCTATCCTAATGTTTGGCTTCAGTTTTGAGGAGAAAAATTTAAGTGTTTCATCCTCCTAATTTTATTAGTTAGGGCTTACATTCATGTGAAACGATCAAACAAATAGCCTGTAAGATGTGAGGATTTAGGTCGCGACAGATGACAACCTCGGAATCCTAGGAAAAGGTATGGCTTATATTGTATAGCAGGGCTATACAAAGACCTATAGATAAGGTGAGGATTTACATTGCATAATCAAGCAACCTCGAAGTCCTGTGGCTTTGTTGTTTAAGTCTAAGGAAAAAAGATTAGTTTATCAGGGGAAGACAGGTTTTGCTGTTGAAGATGGTCATGCTGCCCACCATGCTAGCTCCAAGCTCATCGTTGCGACAAGCTTGAGTTTTCTAGTTTGTCAAGTTATAATCAGGTGGCCCTATGGTCAAAGTTCTTTAAATTTTATGAAGCCATATTAAAATTGATTAGAGCGACACCGGTTAGAATCCTACGGTTCCCCCATTCCGGCATCACTATTTTCTATTGGATTCACTCAGTCTAAATGAACTTACTAAACTCAACTTAATGAGTTCCATATATTCATTTAGACAGTGGGAATTCTCGTTAGCAACCGTAGGTTACCTCCATCTAGGGATCCCCGATCATCCGATAGAGACATGTTAATTTAGTTGAAGTTGTAGTTTTGTGTGATGTTTTTTTTTAAATTTTGAGTTATTTTATATTTTGAATGTTGTGGCGGTGAATTTTATCTTGGTTGATTTTAGTTTTGGTTTTGGTTTTGTGGCTATTCTGATAGTTTTAGTTTTCATGCAGGGTGGCGTTGTTGTTTAGCATGCAAATTTGCAGGTATAAAAGTACATTATGAAAGCACAAGAAAGACGCTGCTAAAAACTAAAAAAGCGTACCTAGCGAGTCTTCTCGTTCCACCACCTGAAACTCAAAAGGCTTGTTAAGACAGTTTATATGAAATAGGAAAGTAAAATTTTTGTAGTTTTCCTAACTCTATGTCATATCTTGATGGGTCCTTAGGAGTTTAATTAAGGATGACTTTATCAAACAGGATATATTAAGTTTAGTAGATCTCCGAGGTGTCTAACAGATCAAGAGAAAGAAGCAGGCCCATGCTACTTTCTCACTATCTGGTGGAAAATCCCAAGTTCTTTTAAACCTATTATGTTGCTTAATAATTCATCCTATGAAACACCCTAATGCTCAATGAACATTGATGCCTCAATAATCCTTAAGAATAGGTTAATTATCACTTGTGATTCAATTTAAAAATTATATGGTTGAAGACCCTTAAAAAGGTAAGTTAGTGTTGTTGGAACACTTAGCCAAATTTATATTGACTTGTAATGTTTGAAAGTTGTTTTAATTTTTAATGATATTTACTTTTCTAATCCTCATTTAAATGAAACTTGATTTAGCCTGATTCACTACTAAGCCCTTAAAACTTAGGTGAGTGTCTTAATTAGATTTGAAAAGATTAAGCTTCAGGTGGTCATAATTCAAGATTTGAATTTCATTTGAACATCAAAATAGGGGTATTAAATTGATTAATTATTAACTTCAAAAGTCATACCCCTAAGTCCTAGATTCATTTTTATCTTAATAAACTTCCAAATTTTAATAATTTAGAAATTTATTAACTTATCTTTTTCAATTAACAAGGTGGGATTGATTTCTACCAATTAACCCCTTATGTTTCAAACATCAAATAAGTTGATTAAGATTAGAGGTTACCCATTTTCCTCCTTAAATTAAGCCTAAATGTTAATTAAGGCTAATTTTCCAAAATTACACATTTGCCTCTAAGGCTCTATCACTTCATAATTTGTCAAATTCAATTCAAATGACTTTGGAATTTTTATCCTACCTCATTCATGGGTCAATTAAGACATCGGAGGAGAAAAGATGATTTTTAAAAATATATTTTAAATTATATAATTATTTTCATGCAAAAATAGGATTTTTTAAAGAAAATTCTTAACTTGACCAAGGTAAATCCTAATCCCTTTAAATTTTTACTAAAGGTAGCTTTAGATCAGAGAAGGCTTTGGACCAAACTTCATTATTTTTTGAATTTCATTTAAATTATTACAATTAGTTTAAATTCTGGGGTGTTTATTAACTATAAACTATTTTAAATGGAGAATATTAAGTTTTGTGTTTTTGAAAAGTCTCCCTGAGGTTAGAGAACTCAAAAAAGATGATTTTATATTTTTCTAAATTTTATTTGATTTATTGGGATTATTTTAATGAAAACTCATTTTTAGCTTTTAAAATTTCATTTTAGGTTTTAAAATTCAGTATCTTTATTTAGAAAATTAGGAAAAACATCCTAATTATTTTTAAGTGATTAGGAAGCAGTTTAGAATATTTCCATGAATTTTATTATTTTTGTGATTTTTAGGGATTTTTAATTATTTAAATATTTAAAATAGGTTAACAAACAAGTTTTTATTTTAAATATTATTTTTTTCTTATAAAATACCCCTAATCTGAGAGAACTCAAAAAATAAGTTTTTATAAATTTTTTATATATTTTGATTTTTAAAAAATCATTTAAATGCCAAAATTTATTTTTATCTTTAAAAATCAACTTAGGTTATTAAATGAACTCAAAATATTATGAAATTTTTATAATGAGTTCTTTGGATCCTAAACCACAGTGGAGATTTAAAATCAAGTCATTTAAATGTTTGTGAATTCCAAAATTAATTATCTTAATGATTTAGTGTTCATGAAAATTAAGTACATTTCAAAAGGCTTGAACCATGAAATTATTTCCAAAAGCTTCCCTGGTCATGGTAGACCTCGCAAAATTTTCTTGGAATTTTCTAATCAACATGCTAATTTCCATGATTATTTTAAGGAAATAATCTACAAAAACTTGAAAATTATGGATCTTTGTATAGGGACTTCCTCTGACTTTGGAAAAATCAGAGGATATTTTCCTTGATAAAGGCTACAACATACCAAAATTTTAGGCCAAGGTTATGTGTCAATTGCATGGAGAATCAAATGATTACAAACTGTGTTTAATTAATTAAAAGTAAAATATGCATCAAATGTAATTGAAAATTATCCCATATTGTTCTCCTCTATTCACTAAGCAAGTGGGTATTTTTATTTTGTTTTTGTGAATTTTCTACTTAAAGTTATGAATTCTCTAAGTTAGGGGTATTTAAATAAATATGAAAAAGCCCTATTTATCTATTTAAACCGCGTGTGCCACCTCAACCTACGACGGCTTTGAAGCTCCACGTGGCGCGATTCCATTTGACACCACCATCCACCTCAACGCTGACTCGGCCTACTGTTTATGTCCCGAAGCGTCGTCCGGCTCGATCTCCTCTGTCCATTTAATACACACTCGATCAAACGGCTCCCCGTCATCATCCCTGATAGAATGATCCCATGACCGTCCACACTAAAGCCCTAAGATCTCAGCCTAGACTCAACCAAATCACTTTAATTTTGCTCCTATGCACTTGTCTAAGCAAGACGAACTCATCCATATAAATCATGCAATTAAATTAAGCCTAATTAAATAGAGAATCGAAATAGGCTCGGGATGAGGTGAGGTTTTATACCTTTGCTCTGAGAAGTGAAGCTTCAATCAGACGGTCTTTGCACGTTCATTGGGATCTAAGGAGACTAGGTATTGAGTCCCTAGTGTCGGTGTAAGGCCTAGGTGTGAATTCAATTACAACCAGATTCAGGTGTTGGTCTTGAGCTATGGTAGAGGCTCTGTGGAAGGGGGATTTGATGGGGCATTAGCTTATTTCACTATTATGAAGGTGTGGGTAGAGTTAATTTGGGTTTGGTAGATTGTGGAGGTCTATTGGATTCTATCCTGGTTTCAAGCAAGGTTCCAAGCTCAAAATTGAGCTCCGACAATGGGAATTGGTGGGAGAAAATCGTTGGAATGCACTGAGGGGATCTTAGGGAAGCTATGTGAGAAGTTTGAAAAGGCCTCTCTAAGAAAATTTCAGCACACCTCCCATGGTCGTGGAGGCGGAGGTCTCAAAGAAGCTCTGTGAGTGATTTGGGAAGCTCTCTCTGAGAAAATTTTTAGCACACCTCCCATGGCCGTGGAGGTGAGTTCCTGTGTGAAGTTTGGAGAAGCCTCTCTGAGAAAATTTCAGCACACCTCCCATGGTCGTGGGAGGTGATTTTAAAAAAATGGCCATGGGGTGGCTCTCAGGGCGTAAGTTTGGGTGCATTGTGGTGCTTAGGTGGAAGGCAGAGGAGCTCCATCGATTGGTTTTGCTGAGTTGGCCTCTAAGTTTGATTTGGGTGAGGTGCCATGGGGGTAGATCTTGGTTTTGAGCTTTTTCGGCCACTAGGCTGGTCCGCTGGCTAGGGGGAGGTGGCTCGGAGCTCAGGGAACCCAAGGGATTATGTCACAGCAATTTAGTGCAATGATAGCTAATTTTGGAAAGGATATCTTAAGCACATGCATTTTTGGAAATAATATCCCTTGATTTGGGGGAACTTTGGTCCATGGCTTTATTTAGGTGGTTTCATGGTGTTTGTACTGGTCATTAAGTTCAATTAATGGCTGTGATGGAGTTAATTTGGTGACTTTATGGTGGTTTGATCACATTTAGTGCATGGGTCCAAGTGGGTGCAAATGACCAAATATTAGGTTTGGGCTAGGTTAACCATGTCAACTGACCCAAATAATTGTTTCATTAGGTGTATATGATCATAAGGAACAACTTTGGTGAAGAATGGAAGTGGTTTTGAGCTCAATTGAAGGGTCAATTTGAGGGAATTTTGAATTTTAGTCAATTTGGTCATGTTGGGCTAGGATTGGGTCTAGCTTGGGTTAGCCTTGGGCTAAGTCCAATTTTATTGCTGTAAATGGTCAATGGGGACCCTATGAAGAGTTTTCAACATGAATTTGATGCCAATTTGGGGGTTAAGACAATCAAGTGGGTGAAATTTAGGGACTAAGCCAATTTGGGGCTAAATTTGGGAATTTTGGATTTAGACCAAAATCATATGGATTTGAGGCTTCACCAAGGACAATTGATGGTTTATTTTTATGTTTAGGAATGTTATCAAGATTTTTCAACATTAATTGGGGCCAATTGACTATGTTATGGGTTCATTTGGTGAGATTAGGTCGTGTGACCTAAATTGGGCTTTTGACCTAAGTCAAAAGTGGGCTCAAATCATGGCCAATTAAGCTTGAATTTGGTCTATATTGGTCATATCAAGAGTGAATTTGAGTTTAGGATTGGAACTGGGGCCAATTGAGATCAAATTGATGGACATTTGGATTGGATTTGGGGAAATTTGGGCCCTTAAAGGAAAATTTGGGGGTTTTGGTTAAAGATGGTCAAATTGGCAAAATTGGGTCATGTGGTAGTCGAAAAAAAATGCAATTCGGAATATTTGGAATTTCTTGGGATTTTCTAGGAATTTTTGAAATTTTAGGGATTTTGGGCTATGGAGGGGTATTTTGGTAATTTGGGGGTGTTTAGGGGCAAAACGCCAAGATAAGTATTTTTGATTGGATTGGGTAACTAGTCACCCTAAATGAGCCATGAACCAAAGGAAATCCCATTTTGGGTCCTCTATGTACTGGTCTTAGTCAACCCATAGCCCTAAGGCTGGTAGATTCAGGACCATCTACATGAGTATCCCAAAAAGATCAAGGGACCTAGGCTAGAAATTTGAGTTTTTAGGGTTGTAAGTGAATGTAAGTGTAGATGAGTGTAGTGAGTGCCCTAGCTCCATACCAACACCCAGGGTCAACCCTAAGGTCCAGAAGTCTTAAGGGTGACTCATATTGAGTTTCCCTTATAGTGACCCCACCTACTAAGTGCTTAGATGTTAAGACCAATATAGGGAACTTCAAGTTGAGTAGAGAAGAGTGTAGGATTTTCTAGTTTTCTAAGAATAGTCAATAAGAAAATCCTATGGCTAATTTTCTAAGAATAGTCAACAAGAAAATCCTATGGCTAGACCTTAGGCTACTAAAGAGGAAAAGCAAAACCTCAACCAAAAAGTGAGGTCAACAAATGGACCCCCAATAGGGGTGGTGTGCTGGGCAAGCACACCACGCGTATTGGCGTTGTTCGACGAGATCAATAAAAACCAATACAAACTTCTAAGTCAATAGACCCAAAAATATGTGTAGAGTTGTGTGTGTGATTTACTTTATTTTCGCTGGGGATACTAGAGGATGATTGTATGATTGAAATCAAGGAGTAGGGACTCTCGCTGGGGATCGGAGAGTGAATTTCGAGTTGTAAAATTTCAACAATTTCTAAAGGATGGGAGTCAGTATATAAGTGCTGACCCCAAGGTGGGAATTGAAATTTAAGTATCAATTCCAAAAAAACAAAAAGGGTCGGAATTTGGGTACCGACCTCAAAAGATTAGAATCAGAATTTAGGTACAGATTCGAAGATGTGAGAATTTAAATTTATGTATCGATCTCAATTAGAGAGACGAAATTTAGGTATCGACCTCGAAATGTGAGAATCGGGATTTAGGAACTGATTCGAACATGTAAGAATTGAAAATTAAATATCAATTTGAAGATGAGAGTATTGAAATGTAGGTATAAATTCCAAGAAGAGAGTCAAAATTTAGGTATCGACCTCAAAATGTGAGAATTAAAATGTAAGTATCAATTTCAAGAAGAGAGTCAAAATTTAGGTATCGACCTCAAAATGTGAGAATTGAAATGTAAGTATCAATTCCTAGAAGAGACAATTGAAATGAAGGTATCAATTCAAAGATGTGCGAATTGAAATGTAGGTATCAATTCAAAGATGTGAGCTGAAATTTAGTTATCGACCTCGAAATGTGAGAATCAGAATTTAGATACTGATTCAAAGATGTAAGAATTGAAATTTATAAAGAGCTTGTGGTATTGAATTTGCAGAAGTGTATCATGTGGAAAGGTTGACTTTATTGAAAAAGATTTGTAGAACTTTGTGGGTTTTTGTGCAGAATACAAAATTCCACAGTGATTGAAGAGAGTTAATGCAGATAAAGATGGTTGTACTGCACACACAAAGAGTAAGAAACTTTGAAAATGAGAGAATCCACTCAACAAATTTTTATCACATTTAATTATTCAAAAAATGTCTTTAAAGTTTTAATTTTAATTTGTTGATTTTCAAAAGAAATTTGTTTTGTTGTTTATTTATTGGTGATTATTTTTATTTAAAACTTTATTTATTGTTAAAAATTTGTTGTTTTGTTCTTTGTTCATTGAAATTTTGAACCAACGCGTGGTTCGTGGCTTTCATCCCTCGCACAAAAAGGCAACTGACAGAAAGGCACAATTTGAGAGAAATTTTCATTAATTTTCTCCAACAAAGATGTCATAAATCGAACACAGACTAATGCCTCAAAAGGTACATTATGTAGTCCATGTCGAAATACATCGACAACATATCGAGATGTGAATACATTGTTGACTGAATACATCAGATATATGTCATGCTGTTAAAAGAAAGTATGAGAACCCTTTATACCAGGTTTGTTGATCTCCTGATCAAGCAGACCTTCTAAGTCATGCTCCAGGATAAGAGTTCCCTTCGCATGTACTTAGAGGTACAACCTTATCACAGCTCGTACAGAAGTAACTCGTCCAATTCTGGGTCTTGCTGGAATCCATATGGCATTTTAGTGTCATCCATCCTGCGGAAAGTCACAGACACCTACAGTGTCATACTTCTAGAATGCAATGTTTGGCAACGTCTGCACCGTTGCCTTTGAGAACAAGTACTGCATCGACTGGAAGAGGAATCTCCACGGAACCTCTGAATTCACCAGGGCCGACGATATCGATTTCTTTCCTAAATAGAATATTGATTTTTCTCATAAATGAGACCGTGCAGAAAGGCCTCACAAAATAATGATGATCAATGTGTGGGGGAATGCAATTACCCTCTTCATAAATATTGATAATGTAACTGTTGGGAATGCAGGTAGCAGGTAGAATATTCCATTCGACCATCCTTTTGATCATCCATTTTATCATCGGTGGTAGCGGATCTACTTGATCATGTCTGAGGATCCCAGGCGGATTCCCCTGTCTGTCATTTGTGAAGTTATAACAACAGCCACATTGGATGGTGATTCTTTCCTTCGCTGTCATCCACTTCTCTGGCTCGGAATATGTCCTTTCCATGAGAAGGCCCGTTTGACCTCTATCTCTTAAATCAAAGATGCAGTCCAAAATACTTCTTTCATCAGTCTCGGAGAAAACCTTGGTGTACAGCTTCATGCCTTCCAATATATTGACAAACTTTCCCTAAAATCCTTCATAGAACTCGAATTCTCTTTTATTTACTCGGCTTATCTTGTAGTATTCTACCATACCAAGGGTTGGCAGCTGTTGCGGGCGTTCCTTCCTTCGAGCATCAGTGGGACCCAAACTAATTCTGGTCACTCTGAAATATGAGACTCGTCCTCTAACAAGATGTACGACCTTGGGCTCCACGGTAAGTACTGATCCATTCCCAGCGGGACATATGGTTCATCCATCATGAAATCTGGAGTCTGAGACTCGTTGGTGCTTGCAGTGTATTCTTCTAATATATTGAAACGCTGTAGATGCAGATCTTTGCAAGAAGGGCATTCTACAAATGCGCCCGTGGCTGATGTCCGGGCCGGTATTTCAATGTTGCATATCGGGCAACTCTGATACAAAACATTTGAAACTAGAAGTGTGTTTGAATCTGTCACAAACCCTGGTTCTTCCTCCATGGTGGGTAAGCTAGCAGAAGTTTCTTTCAGGTCTGGATCGTAAATGTGCACCTCAGGAAGATGGGTGAGCAAGTTGTTCGTCTCTCTTTGACTTTTGCGTTCTTGTCGTAAAAAAGCTCTCAGATCTTTGCGGCTGGCGTTCCTGCGTTGCGTCCTGCGAAGAGGAGTACTTGGTATTCTTTTGTTATTGGCAGTTATTAAGCCTCCAGCAGGTGTAGCTACCATGGAGGGCAGACGGCTGGGCCCCTCCATCGGATCTCGCTCTGTTATCACGTTCTTTCCTTTGCGTGATACATTTTCTTTAGTGGTCACACTTAGTAGTTAAGGAAGTCCCACTTTCTCTTTGCAGCTGACTACGTCCATTAGAAGACCTTCTTAGTCCATGTCATCCTAGTTGAAATCCACGTTGAAGTCTATGGTGCCGCCCGACGGTGCCATCTCCTCATTTAATACGAGGTTCCAGCCATCCTGGAAAGCAAAGATTAGCCTCTGTCCCAACATCTTTCTGCAGAAGACAGGAAAAATGTCAGTGGGCCGAAACTTGTCATGAACAAGAACAAAAAAAAAATTTATTAAAATAAATTTTAGGTTTTTTTAGGTTTGAAGAATTTTGTGTATGAGTTTTATATAATTAAAATTAGAAAGAAGAAAATTTAAAGTTTGAAATATTTTTCTTTTCAAAATTTTCATTATAATTGAGGTTAATTACAAAATTTGGACCCGGTCATAGACATTTGGCCACATAGATAACCCTAAGACAATCAAAGTTTCTAAAGTTTCAAAGCAAGCGAAAGCAAGCGACATCAGGTTGAATAATAGATTTTCAGATATCGTCCGTTTATTGGTAACATGGGTCTTTCACCCCAGAAGTCCACTAACTGGTAGGCTCCTTCTGTATAGACCTTTTCAATGACAAATGGTCCCTCCCAAGTTGGCTCGAATTTTTCACCTATTTTGTGGCATGCAAGAATAGGTCTTTTGAGCACAAGTACAAGGTCACCAACTTTGAATTTCCTTAGGCAGACCAATTTGTCATGAGCTTGTACCATCTTTGCCTGGTAAAGCTCCAAATGTTGTTGTGCTTCTAGTTATTTTCCCTTGAGACTCTCTAGTTCTTCAAGTTTGAGTTTTACGCTTTCTTTCGTTGTGAGTTGGTTGGCAATGACGACTCTGAGAGACGGTGTCTGGACTTCTAGAGGTAGCACAGCCTCGGTCCCATATATGAGAATATAGGGTGTACATTGAGTGGGAGCTCTGAACGTTGTCCGGTAGGCCCATAAAGCTTCTAACAATTTGTTGTGCCAATCCCTTTTGTTTCATCCAGTGTTTTCTTCAAAATCTGTACCATTATTTTGTTGAAATTCTCAGCAAGACCATGTGCTATGGAATAGTAAATCATAGAGTATCTCAAATCTATCCCATGTCTTTTGATAAAATTGTTGATCTTTGTACTTCTGAAAGTTGTTCCATTGTCGAAAATTATTCTTCGCGGTACCCTGAAACTGTGGACAACTTGGCTTTTGAAAAATTGAAGGACATGTTGTGTCGTTACCTCACGTGGTGGTACTGTCTCTTCCCATTTGGAGAAGTAATCTGTAGCGGCAAGTATGAATCTGTGTCCTTTGGAAGATGGAGGGTCTATCGGACCTATTATGTCTGTGCCCCAACACTCAAATAGCCACGAGGTAACAGTTGGGTATAGCACATTCGGAGGCTGGTGTAAGACCACCCCATGCACTTGACATTGGTGACATCTTCTGGTTGTATCCATGCAATCGAACATCATTACTGTCTAATAATAGCCGATTCTTTTGATCTTCATTTTCATTTTCAGTCATGACTGGTGAGCTGCACAAAATCCGGCATGTACCTCTTTGACAATATTTTGTGCTTCGGCTCTGTTCAAACACCGTAGCCACATCTAGCTGAACGATCTTCTGTAGAGAACATTTCCCATCAGGGCGTAAGACATAGCCCTTCTTGTTACGTGGTGCACCTAAGACTTGTCTTCTGGCAGCTTTCCAGTATGCAAATATTCTATTAATGGCTTGCATCAATCTTCGTTGATGTCTGCAACTATATTTATTGTTTCTTTTTTTCCAAGCTTGTGTAGAGTTTCAAAATTGATCCGAGACAAGACCCGTCTTTCCTGCACTGTGACTTCAATAGAATCCTCTGGGGGACACGACATTTCCTTAGTGAGTTTTGCTAAAGCATCAGCATGAGCATTATTTTCCCTAGAAATCCGGTAGAAAGTCACATCAGGAATCTGCTCCAAGAGCTTTACTGTGTACTGATGGTATTCTGCTAATCTTGGTTTCAAAATTCTGTATTGTTCGGTGATTTGTTGGATGATGAGTTGGGAGTTGCCATAGATGACAATGCTTATTATATCCATTGAGATTGTCATTTCCAATCCAGTGATTAAAGCTTCGTATTCTTCTTCATTGTTGCTGCACGACTCTGTCAGGTGGTATGAGAACCTCAACATACCCTTATCTGTTGTGATAAAGATCAAACCAATTCCTGCTTTGCCTGGTATAGTTGTGTCAGAACCTTTGTCTTTTCTGGCTGATGAAGCACCATCGAAGTACATTTCCCAATGTTGCACACTGGAGAATTCTATTTGTAGTATTTGCTCGTACGGTAACTCGTCGTTGAGAGAGGACCCAGCTGGCAGAGGGTATGCAGTGAGAAAGTCTGCTAATATCTGTCTCTTGATAGCACGGAGGGGAACAAAAGTTATATCAAATTGTAATGAAATCATCGACCATCTTGCTAGACATCCGGAGAGTGTTGATCGGGTCATCAAATATTGCAATGGATTAACTTTCGAAATTCGGGTAATCTTATGAGAAAGCATATAATGTCTAAGCTTTTGGGCGGCAAAAATTAACGCCAGACAATGCTTCTCAATAGGTGGATACCTTATCTCCGTCAAAATTAGGCGACGACTCAAGTAGTAGAGTGCATTTTTTTTACCCTCATCATTTACTTGGGCTAAGAGGGCTCCGAGAGAGTCATCTAAAGCTGTGGTATAAAGTATCAACGGTTTCCCTAAGATAGGGGCCGCCAAATCAGAAGGTGTCATTAAGTATTGTTTAACGTCCTCAAAGCCCGTTCGGGATAGGGGCTGCCAAAACAGGAGGTGTCATTAAATATTGTTTAACGTCCTCAAAGGTCCGCTGATGGCGTCCTTTTTAATTAATGCCGAGAAAGGCTGACACCTACCAGAGAGATTAGAAATAAAGCGTCTCAGATATGCCAACTTCCCCTGGAAGGAACGTAGTTATTTTAACGTTTTAGGTGGAGGCATTTCCAAGATAGCTTTAATCTTATCTGGCTCGATCTCGATTCCCCGATGACGGACAACAAATCCTAGAAATTTCTCAGAAGTAACGCCGAAGGCACACTTTAAGGGATTCATTTTAAGGTCATATCATCGTAACTATTCGAACACGATCCTCAAATTGGAAAAATGGTCTATTTTCTATTTACTTTTGATGACCAAATCATCCATGTAGCATTCTACTTGATTGTGAATGAGGTCATTAAATCTTCATCATTGCACGCTGATATGTTGCCCCGGCATTCTTTAAGCCGAATGACATCACTATGTAGTAGAAAATTCCAATCGGTGTTCTGAAGGCTGTAAGTGTTACATCATTAGGAGCCATCTTGATTTGATTGTGTCCTGATGATCCGTCTATGAAGGAGAAAATTTCATGTGTTGAAGCGATATCCACCATCATTTTCGGTATAGGTAGTGGAAATTCATCTTTTGGACATGCCTTGTTCAAATCTCTAAAATCAACACAAAAGCGGATCTGTCCATTTTTCTTCTTAATAGGTATGATGTTGGCTAACCACATGGGGTATTGTTCCTTTTTTATAAAGTTGGCATCTATTAATTTCTTCACCTCGGCGATGACTTATTGTTCTATTTCGAGGCGCATTCTCCTGGGAGCTTGTTTTACTAGGGTTATATTCTTGTCCACCCCGAGTTAATGGACTGCAACTTCCGCGGACAATCCTGGCATTTCATCATAGCTCCATGCGAAATAATCTTTAAATTCTGTTAATAGTTTGATCAATTTTGCAGATTCTTTGTCTAGAGAACTTATAAATGCAGGTCGGGGTTGTTCTTCAGTCCCGAGGTTAATCTCTTTCAATTCATCAACAGTAGATTTAATTTCTTCCTCTAATTCCAGGGGAGCTTCTTCTATTGGTTGATCAGTAGAGTCATCCTATATATCGAGGCAATCCTCTTTTGACTCACCAGTAACAACCATGCAAAATTCAGAATCATTGATTGGTTCGACTGTACCAAATCCGAGACCTTCTTTTGAATTTGGAGTTCCACTTTTACCATTCCATAATTTTTCAAAAAGCAAAATTTATCTTTTGGAATTTGTTTTAGTAAGTATCTCCGTTGAATTAACTTTTGAACACAATGCAAGAAGTAACCAAAAGATTTTGGTAAGTGTCCCTGTTGAATTAACTTTTGAACACAAGGCGAGAAGTAACCAAAAGATAGTTGTTTTGGTAAGTGTCCCTGTTGAATTAACTTTTGAACACAAGGCGAGAAGTAAACAAAAGGCATTTCCATTAATTAATTAGAATCAACATCCAAATTTACATGTTTTTCAAGCTCAGTAGAGGTAGAAGCGCGGTAAAATTTGATCAGCTTTGAACTAACACTTCCAAATTTACATGTTTTTCAAGCTCAGTAGAGGTAGAAGCACGGTAAAATTTGATCGGCTTGGAACCAACACTACAGACTTCCTTGACCTCTAAACTCTCGACCTTTTGAGAGAGAATCGGAGTAAGGGTCATAGCATTCACATAGTGGCTTATCCGATCATACATTGTTTTGTATTCATTCTTTTCTGTATCTTCTAAGGATATCTTGTACTGAGGTCTTTTCCGTCTTGTCATCATCATTTTGTCTTCAGATATCTTCATCACCAAAGTTGATAGTTGGCCTAGTACAATCAACAATTAAAATGATCCTTCCTTTTCCAAGTCCCTAGCCTTGACCTCGGGTGCGTGAACTAAAAGGCCTTTCACCATCTCTTTGTAAAGGAGTGGTGGAAGATTGCTGAAGCGAAGTTGAATGGCCTCCTTTTTATGATTCTTCTGAACCTTTATCTTTGTTCGTGAGAAGTTTACGCGAGAAGATAGTCTTATTTGGAGGCGCGTAGTAGGCATCATCTTCATGGATACCAACTTCATGCACTGAAAATGGTAGCCGAAATCAAAGGATGTGTTGGCGAACTGAGCTAAGCAAGTCTTCATCTAAGCGCGTATCGAGCAGCAAGCCTTCATCTGTGAAGGTTACCCTAGGATGTTCTTTCAACAAGCAAACTTAATCCAAGGATGTGCTGGCCAATTGAGCTAAGTAAATTCTTAGATCTAGCAAAGCTATAACCAGAGACTCTCTCATCTCCTTTGACAGGATCAGAGCGTCGTAGATGCTTAGTCGGGCCGGCAACTTCTTAAGATTAGCTAGCACGTTGTAGTCTACTTTGTATGATCCTCCGATTTTATCTTGACCATGTGGTTCTTCCACTGGTGGAGGTGGGGGTATCTCTTCTCGAGTCATTATCTATTTTCCTTTGTCTATTGGAGCTGTTCTTGGTGGTAACACTTTTTTGCTTATTAATTTAACTTCTGTGATTTCTTCTTCTTGAGATATCATTTTTGAATCTTCTGGTGTCTTTTCATCTTCGTCAAAAAGATCTATGTTAATGGAAAGCGGTGTACCATGATGCTTGAGAATTGGCTCCTCGTTATCGGTGCTATCGTAAGCGGTATTACTGATGTCTTTTTTGGACTTGATAATGAGTTACGGACTCGAGTAAGATTTGAGGATCCTTTTGGGGATGGAAATTGAAGCTAGATCGATCATAAATAGTTACGTTATAATAAAAAATAGTTAAAAGGTAGCCGAAATCAAAATCATTATATTCATAAGACCCCGGAGGGATAAAAAAATAATCTTACAAAGTCAGGGGTTCGAGGATTTTCTTCCCCGAATCCGAGACAACCAATCTAGTAGAGGCAGCCCCTATCCTACCCCCCGTGCTATCAATCTTTGCAGTGATGCTTTTCTTCTTGTTCTTTGTTCTTGACGATGACGGATCTTATGGCAAAATATTCATCTCGGGCTTGGTATGTTGCAGACTCTGAATAGAGGCTAGTTTTGATGCAGACTGGATCTTGTTCAGTATTTTCTTGGATATTTTGCTCCATACCTCATTCCATCCTTCTTCAGTGTTCGTTAAAGCTTGTTTCGATGAATCCTGTATGTGATTATAGACCCTTTGAGTTCATCCCAAGTTGTACTCCATCCGTATGTTCTGGTGTACGGATCAATTGGGGAGATTGACTCAGCTGAAATCATGTTTACGGAACCTTTTTCAAGTTCTCTCAGATACTCCTTCGTGATTGTTATATTCTCTTCTTTAAGGTTCCTCTCGAGTCAGTCTTTAAAGATGAAGCATTTTTCTACAGTGTGCCCAAGCAACCGGTGGTATGGGCAACAATTTGGTTTATTCTTCTTATGCACCTCTTCGAGCTTCTTTGGATCCGGTAGTTTGAATTCTGGTTTCTTCATCAGACTCTTGAATATTTTTTGTACAGCTTCATCCTTGAAGGAATGTACAACTTTCTGTTGCTCTAACAAGGATATTCTTTTATCCCTTGTTCGAGGTGCTCCTTCTTGAGGCAGTCACTGGTTGGATTGATTATTCTATTTCTGAGAGGACTGACAATGTTCTTTTGCATATATCTTTATCAGCTGCTTTCATTTGTCGACGGTCGCCACTACTCTTGATTTCTATTCGAACACTTTAGCCACCTTAGCCTTTTCATGTGGCTCCATGTGCTTTATTTCTTCTTGAATACTGTTGGCTTTACTGTGTAGCTTCTCGAAGGATTTGATGGTGAGTCGCTTAAGCATGAAAGCTACTAGCCCATGAATGCTCTTGAGTGGAATTTTAATCGCATGATGTTCCTATAGCTGAGGTTCACATTTCATGCTAAGGTTTCTCCACCACAAAATATAGTCCACCAAAGTTTCGCTAGACTTTTGCTTTTCCATCATGAGCTCTCCAATAGACACATGGTGTTGTGCCCAGCAAATCTTTTCACAAACAGTTGTTCCACTTCAGAAAATGTTTTTACTGACCCATTGGGCAAGTCAGCGTACCAGTCGAAAGCAATTCCTGACAAGCTGCTGACGAACTGCAGGCAGAGTAGAGCTTCACTATTTCTTATGTTGCCACAACTGGCTCAGAAATGCGCTATATGTTGTCTGGGATTTCCAGTCCCGTAAAATATCTTGAAGTTTGGGACCACAAAACCCTTGGGGAAAGGCACGGCATCGAACTCTTCTGGGTAAGGTCTACCCTTCAAAATTGATGCACCACCCTTGGATTGGGCTAAGGCATCCCACACTTGTTCAACCATGTGCATGAACTCCTTTTCTGGCATGGTACTTAATGGAGAATCATTTCTATGTTGCTTGTCTTTGTTTTCTGAAACAACCTCTCTCCTTTCATCTGTGATGTGTATGATTTTTGGTTGATTAATCTCTGGAGAAGCTAATTGCAGTGCTTGTGATTTCCATTGAATGGTGGCCATGGCGGTCAGAGCTGCAGTCATCTCTTCTATTCTTTTCTCTAGTAGACTAACCTGCTCATCCCTTAGGAGCATAACCCTACGCAGTTCATCTACGACATTCTCTTTGGTGTGAGGTTGAGCCTCGCACGCAGATGTGGTGGCTCTAGTTTCGATCACATGGACATCCATGAAATCCTCCTCCAGGTAATCTTTGTAATCAAAATCTTCATTGTCGCTATTGATAGAAACTTTGTGTTCTCTAGCTAACTCATAAATTTTGATCCTGAGTTTCTAAACTTTCTCTTCAATTATTGATTCCTTGATTACTTTAAGATTTGGAGGACCCTGATGGACATCCTCTACCTGTTCCTCCATCTCGCTGGCTATTGTCGTAACGATGTACGATATTTCAGATCCTAGTTTCATTTCTTGTCCCGCGGGCTCAATGAACTGTATCAGTACAGCGACCTTGGGTTTCCTTACCTTTTTCTTTTTTGATGATGATGTCTTAGGATGGAGCGTCTTAGTAGAAACATCGATGTGTCGAGGGAAAGTATGCTCCCCGTGGTGTAGACCGACTACAGTGCTAGGTAATCGTCTTGTCTTTATCTTTGGGATTGTCGGAAGTATCTTCATAACGGGTGATGGGCAAGATCTTCAGACCCAGTCTCGACTTAACCGGTCGATGGCCTGCTGTCCTGGTGGTAGTATAATCAGTAGTAATCACTATGGTATCAATTATGTTCCCTAAATGGAACCAAATGGGAATGCGAGTAGGTGGCACTCTAGCTGACTTGTGGGACTCTGGCGGATTTAATTCCCTTCAAAATTTCCTTCTTCATGCGAGGAAAAATTTCATCTCCCACTCATTTAAGTAACTCGTTAACCGAACATCCTTCTTTGGTAGCAAGCCTTCTAAAAATTGCACTAACTCGAGTGATAGGAGTGAACTTCTTTCTCTCCTCACTGTGTCCATGAAGTGATGGTAACGCGGCAGCGATCCTTCGGATACTCTCATATCCCTTGGTATGTGTCAGAGGATAGAATCTACTTCCTCGCAGGAGTGGATAAATTTCTGGTAACACTTCTTCAACTTGATGAGGCTCCTCCTCAACGGGTGTCTTTTCAGGAGCCTGGGCTTTGATGGTCCTCCAAACTTTTCTGTTACAGTTCCTCCTATGAGTTCGGGTCAACAGTATAGTCCTTAAACTTGATCCGATTTCAAACACGGGCTTTGACGGTTAATCCCTCAGCCGAATCTTCAACAATCATTACTTCTTTCCCCTTAGCAGCACTGAGGCTAGTGAGTTTGACGGGTGCCGCAACGACAATAGCCTTAGCCTTTTTGCAGGAAGGGAAGTCTTGAAGGCAGTTCAGGTTGATTTCTGCAGATGGCTCCTGCATTTCTGGAGCGGCGATCTTCATTACCACAAACGGGGCTTTCTCGAGGATGAACTTGAGATCTTCAAATCCAGCTCCGAATTTGATTGTGGGAGCAATGTTACGAACGCTGCGGTCCATTGGTAGGTTGCAGAAAAGGCCAGCATTGTGTAAGCCATTGCAGCGGGCCTGAAAACAGAAAGTTTCAGGGTTAGCTATATGGCCAGAAACCTCGTAATTTTTTAGTGCGACCACTTAAAATAGAGGTTGATCTGTAGACTGGGCGGGTCTTAATTTATGGGTATTTTAAATTATTATTTAAGAAAGAAAAAAAAAGTGTTAAATTAACATAAGAAAGTCTTAAAGTGCGCGTAGCATGACACAATTTGGTTTAATTTGCGAAATAACAAATCAAATTTGGAAGGGAGATGTGAAGTATTTTAGGACCCAGTGCGATACCTATTTAGTGGCAGAAAATGCCCAGGTGGAACTAGTCCACCGACATACCTATTGGGGGTCCAACCCCACAGGAAATTTTAAGGAGTCCTCAATGGCCTTATGAACCCCTCCGTTTGAAGATGGTTGAACAGCTAGTCCTGAAGTTCAAGGAGTTGGTTTTACCTTCCCGAGAAAGAAATGGGTAAATTATGCCAACAGAAGAAGGGTAATTTAGTCCAAGAGGGACATGGACACATTACCGATGTGTGAAGATAATATTTATTGATTTAAATGGAGAGAAAAGCTCATCCCAGCGGAGTCGCCAGAAGCTGTCGGCACTATTTTTGGTTGTTTGGTTTGGGGGGTTGCCCGTAAGAAGCTGTCGGTCACCGTAATCGAAATCTCGTCGCCCGCTTCTGAAGGACATTTTAATTTACATATATATTTAGTTTTAGAAAAATATGAAATCAAA
>JXCR01096338.1:17497-35039 GCA_002079205.1 Phalaenopsis hybrid cultivar | reverse complement strand
TATATATATATATAGAAAAATATGAAATCAAACTGATCTCATATCTTTCATAATTCAAATGAAAGAGCACTAAACTTGAAGTTATGTATCTATCCCAAAAGATAAACAGAAGACTTGAGGGTGAGGCTCGATCAAATAAACTAAGAAATATATGACATTCGTTTAGACTGCGAAAACTATTTTATTTATAAGCCGACAAGTTCTCCTATTTAATAAGAAGAGAATTAAATATGATTTATATTAAGTTGGGTTTGAAAAGCTCCCTATAAGGAAGAGCCCCTAAGTTAATTACATCTTAGATAACTGAAGTCACCTAAGAAAATTCTTGATAAAAATCAAAGAATATTATCTTCAAAGAGGTCAAAAGGATAGAACTTTTCAATGAGATCGGACAAAGAGGTGTGAAAGAGGAATGACTTAAATTTGGAATATTTATTGTAGAATCCAAAGGAGGAAGAACTAGGGGATGACACTGAGAACCTCAGTGACTTCCCAAGCTACCCTATGATTTGTCTTCTATTTAGAAAAGAAATATTTAAGTGTTTCATCTTGCCAATTTTATTAATTAGGGGTTATATCCATGTGAAATGATCCACAAATAGCTTGGAAGATATGAGGATTTAGGTCATGACAAACGACAACCTCGAAATACTAAAGCGGGTTAGGGCTTATATTGTATAGTAGATTCATACAAAAGCCTAAAGAAAAGTTGAGGATTTATGTTGCATAAGCAAACCACCTCAAAGTCCTATGGCTTGGTTGTTTCAATCTAAGGAGTGGTTTAGCTGGTGCAGACATGTTCTGCTATTAAAGATGATCACGCTGCCCACAATGCTAGCTCCAAGCTCCTCATCGCGGAAAGTTGATTAGAGCAACACCAGTAAAGATCTTAAGGGTCATGGCTATTTAAATATTATGGGGCATATAAAATTTGATTAGAGCGACATCGATAAAGATCCTATAGTTCTCTTGTTCCAGTATCACTTTTATCTTTTAGATTCACTTAGTCCAAGTGAATTTAATAAACTCAACTTAATGAGTTCCATACTTTCATTTAGACCATGGGAAATCTTGTTAGCAACTGTAGGTTACCTCCTTGGAGGGATTCCTAATCATCTGATACAGACGTTTTAATTTTGTTGTAATTTGTTTTTTTGATGTTTATGATTAAATTTTGAGTTGTCTTATATTTTAAATGTTGTGGCAGTAAATTTTACCTTGATTGATTTTTAGTTTTGGTTTTAGTTTTGCGGCTATCCTAGCAGTTTTGGTTTTCATGCAGGGTGACATCGTTGTTTAACATGCAAGCTCGAGGCAAGAAGTTAAAAAAGGTAAATGAAATAATTTAAAAACGTACCTATCAATTCTTGTCATTCCTCCACCTGAAAGGTTAATACTTACAAGGCATGTATATAATTTTGCATGAAATTTAAATTGTAGGAATAGATGAATGTTTAGCTACCAAATCCCAAGCTATGACTTTATTAAATCTCAGAAGTACCTAGTGGATGATTTTAGAACAAAAATATGGCAAGTCCAATTTTCCCTTCAGAATATCTCATAGATTTCAAGATGCTCGAGGCATGACCCTAAACCACTTTACAGATCTCTTGAAATATTCCAAGTTCATTTTGAACTTATCATATTGTTCCATTAATTATCCAAGGTCGAAGTGTGACTACCCCGTTGTTCAATGAAACTTGAAAATTTAATTATCCTGAAGATAGGATACTCAATTAACCAATTAACGTTTCATTTAAAATTTATGCGAGTGGGTGCCCTTGAGGCAAGTTGAAGTCATTTAAGTTTGTGATGCCCGCAATTAAGGTTAGGCTTTTAGGGTTTAAAGATGTTAATTTCCAGTCATGTTATCTTCTAAATCTGATCAATTGAGTGTTGACATCGAGCCTATGTCACTACTAATCCCTTAACAATCATTATAGGTGGAATGGTAATTATCAAAATTTTGATTTAAGTAATATGTATTCTTATTAAATGATCACATCATCCTCAACTTTGGGCTTAAGAAAAGTAAACTATCATCTTCTAGCTTAAGCCCATCACCTAAGAATCATTTGATCTTAATTGACTTCCAAGTCATGAAGATTAGGAGAATTATGATTTTGTTGATATTGTGCAAAGGTGGTGAGTGAGTTTCTACATTTTAATGTCATTGTATTTCAATCATCCAAACATGTTTATTAAGATCAAAATTTCTCATTTTCCCTTGGTTAATCCTAAATTCTGATTAAGAACCAAAATCTAAAATGACTATTTGCCCTAGGGGTACTTTACCTATTAACTCATTAAAGAAAACTCAAATGACTTCAGCATTCAGAGTGACATATCCATGAGTTAATTCAAACATCAGAGGAGAATAATGTGGTTTTTTTTTTGTTTCTTTTTCGTTTTAATTTAAATAATTATTTAAATTCCGAAAATAGGGTTTTTAAAATTGATTTATTTAACTATCCAAAATAAAGTTCTTATTTATGAGGAAATTATTAGAAATTTCCTTAGGTCAGAGAAACACTTAGGCAAAGTTTCATGGTTTTTTGAATTAAATTATTATTATTATTTAATTTTGGATCAATTTTAATGATTTAATTAAATAAAAAACAATGTTTTAATTGTCAAAATTATTTTCATATTTTTAATATACTTCTTTGAGTTCAGAAAACTCAGAGAATCAAATTTTATGTTTTTATGAATTTTAATTTATTTATTAAAATTATTTTAAAGAGAAAATAAGGTAAATTCACTTTAAGCTTTTAAAATTTATTTTTATGTTAGAAACAATTAGGAAAAATTTCTTAATGAATTCTAAGTGATCAAGGAAAAGTTGTGCACATTTTGAACCATTTTTTGAATTTTTGAAAATTTTGATTATTTTAATTATTTTTAATTCAAAATACTCTTAAAAAGACATATTTTCACAAAAATAGATTTTACTTTTATTAAATGTCCCTAATCACAAGGAACTCAGAAAAGTATTTTTCATGATTTTTCTAAGCTTATTTAATTTATTAAAATTATTTTTGTACAAAAATACAAAGTTCCTATAAAAATCAATTTAATGCTTGAACTAAGCCAAGTAATTCTTAAAATTTTACATTAAGTAAATATGGTTTTTATGCATAATGTGGAATTGATTTTGTCAAATTTCAATAAGTATATAATTTACATATAATAACACAATGTGTATACATTTGATTAAACACAGAAATGTACAAAATAATTCAAAACATCATAATATTTTTCATGGATTTTTTAAATGATATTTTGTTTTATATAATTAAAATAAGCCAAAATGGCCACCCTAGCTTAAAAATTAGGGCTAAAAGTATAGAGATGTCTTTTGACCTTGGAAAAATCCAAGATCATCCCCTTTGTGATGAGGAATAAACCTTAGAAATTTCAAGACATGGTGAGCCATATTTAGTCATGGAGAATTGAAATACCACAGAGGGTATTTAATTAATTAAAAATCATATACTTAGCAAATAATTTTTATTTTAAATCCACATTATTCTCCTTTGTTCATTAAGCAAGAGCATATTTTTCTTTTATTTTTATGATTTTTCTATGCAAAGATATGAATTTTTAAAGATCTGACATTTAATTTAATTCATACAACCCCTATTTAACTACTTATCCATGTGGCGCTGACTGGATCATAGGCAGCCCTGAAAGACAATGCAGCACGCACCCATTCATTGTGCTTTCCACCTAGGCATGTCACGCGGTCCGTGGTTCACACACTAAGAGTTTTTCTGGATTGATCTCCTCCATCCATCGGATACACGCGTGATCGGACGACATCCATTCATAGTCCCCAAGTGACCAAACCCATAAACCGTCAACACTAAAACCTTAAGATCTTTGCCTAGACTCAACCAAATCACATGGGGTTTGTTTCTAAACCTTCATCTACTCAAGAAGAATATATCTATATAGTTAATCAAGTATGAAATCATGTCATTACTCATTGAGAATTAAAATAAGCTTGGGTAAGGGTTAGAGCTCAATACCTTTGCCTGAGAGGGGAGACCTCAATCAAATGGTTGTGGTAGCTTTGGTTGAGTCCAAGGAACCTCCAGATGACGTTCTGTGCTCTGGTGAATTGTCTGGGTATCATTTTGACCAAGGAGGATTTAAGGTGTTGGTCTAGAGCTATCCTAGAGGCTGTTTTAGAGGGGGCTTTGATGGGGAATCAACTCCTCTTGCTATGGAAATGATGTGTGCACAATTAATTTGAGTTTGGAAAACTGTGGAGATATGTCTTGATCTGAGCTGAAGGTTTGAGCTAAAAATTGGGCTCTTACTGTGGGAATCAGAGGGGGAAAATTGTTGGCTTAAGCTGAGGAATGCCTGGAGAGTCTCTGGTTAGATTTTGACAGAGTATCCCCAAGGATTTAGAACACCTGTCCTTTAGCCATGGATTAGATGGTTTAAATAGAAGGGCTTAGGGTGGGGCTTAGGGCTAGTTGATGGATGCAAAGAGTAGCTTAAGTGGAGGGCCGAGGAGCTCTAAAGAGCAATTAAGGTGAGATGGCCTCTAGGGTTAAAATTAGGTTTGATTTAAGGGTAGTGGCTCGCAACTTTGGCAATTTCTGGTGAGTAGGGTGGCTGGCCTGAGCAGGGGAGGTGGTCAGGTGCTCAGGTGATCCAAGGAGAGGGTTAATTATGATTAAACCTCAATGGTTTGTCATGATGGAGGAGATTTCTTGGTTAAGGCCCAAAAATGGGATGAAATCCCTTAATTTAGGGACTCATTAGTCCGTAGCTCACTTGGGTGGATTTAGGATGGTTCAACCTAGTCCAAAAAAGGAGCTTATTGGTTGTGGGGGTCCTTGGTTGACCAATTTGGTTTGATTAAGTCAATTTAGGTGAAATTGTCTATTTGGGTCAAGTGGCTTGATGTGCGTTTTGGGTTGAGCTAGCCATGCTATTGAACACATTGATTGAGAAATTTTGTGTGGGTAATTTTCATGAGTAGTTTAAAAAATACTTGGAGTAATTTTGGGCATTTGGTCAATTTGGGGATGTTGGGTTAGACTTGGGTTTAGGTTAGGCTAAGGTTGGGTTAGGCCCAAATTGATGGTTAAAAATAGTCTAGAGGAATGTCATAAAGAATTTTTAATAAAAAATAGGTGCCAATTTTGGGGTTAGGGCATTCAATTTGGTAGAATTTGAAGTCATAGCCAAATTGGGGCAAATTTGGGGATTTTGAATGTGGGTTGAAATTGAGGCTTGACCAAGGAAAATTGAAGGTCCAATTTTAAGTGTAGGATTGTTAGGAATAATTTAGGCTTCAAATTGGGGCAATTGAGTGGATCATTTGGTTCAAATAGGTGAGATTAAGTCATAGGGTCAAAAATGGGGTTTAATTTGGATCAAAATTGAGATCAAAGCATGGGTCAATTAGACCTGGGTTTAATTTGAATTGATCATATGAAATATGAATTTGAGTTTAAAATTGAAATTGGGGAGGATTGGGGCCAAATTGATGGGTATTTGAGATGAATTTGGAGAAATTGGGCCTTTAAAGATAATTAGGGGCTTTTTAGTCAAAGTGGTCAAATTGGCCAAATTGGGTTCAATTAAAGGGTCCAAATTTGTTTTGGGGACATTTCAAATGATTTTTATGGTTTTGGGAAAGTTTGGGCTACCAAGGGTATTTTTGTAATTTTGGCAAATTTGAGGGTATTTTGGTAATTTTAGAATTTTTGGGAAGTTTTGCGCAATTTGGGTAGTTTCAAATGGTTTGAAATGATTTTTGAGGAAATGTTTGGTATTTTGGATGAATTTGGGAATTTTGATCACATTTAGGGTTTCAAGGGCATTTAGGTAATTTAGGTGGATTTGGGGGCAAAAGACCGAGTTGGATATTTTGGTAGAATTGGGGTGTCAACCACCTTATATGAGCTATGAACCAATGAAATCCCTATTTGGGTCATGTATGTATTGGGTATGTATTGGTCTTAGCTAAACCCTAGCCTAGAGCTAGTGGGTCTACGGAACCATCTACATGAGTTTCCCAAAAGATTAAGGGATTAAAGTGAACAAATCTAGGTTTTAGGGCTGTGAGTGAAAGTGGGTGCAAGTGAGTGTAAGTGACTAAAATAGCTCCAGACCAACACCCAGGGTCAACACTAAGGTCAAACAGTCCTATGGGGACTCCCCTTGAGCTTCCTCTATAGTGGCCCCACCTACTAAGTGCTAGAGGTTAGGATCATTATATGGAACTTCAAGTTGAGCACAGAAGAGTTTAGACTTTACAAACGTGAGGGTTCCTTTTTTAATTTTCTAGGAATAGTCAACAGGAAAGTCCCATAGCAGACCTTAGGCTACTAAAGAGGGAAAACTAAACCTTAACCAAAAGTGAGGTCAACACTCCTGAGTTTTTTTCTCTTTTGATTCACTTTCAAAATCCTTTTCACTTTCTAATTCTTTTTGTGCAAAAGTTGCTTCATCTTTTTTTTTTAAATACGACTTCATATCTTTCTTAAAAATGATTAACAATTATATAGTCAATTATATCCATTCTATAGCATTGACCATATTTTCCTTTATCAAGATAGTTCATTGATTTAAGCACATTAAAGCCACTTCCTGATCATTAACTCTCATGGTTAATTATCCTTTTTATACCTCTATCATTGCACATTGAGTGGATAAGAAAGGTCTCCCTAAAATAATAGGAATTTCTTTATCTTCTTCCATATCCAACACAATGAAATCAATAAGGAAGAAAAATTTATCCACTTTAACTAACACTTCTACTATAACCCCTTTAGAATAAGTGATAGATCGATAAGCTAACTGTAGGGTTACAGTAGTAGGAGAAATATCTTCTAAACCTAGTCTTCTAAATGTAGATAACAACATGAGATTAATGCTTGCTCTCAAATCACATAATTCTTTTTCAAAAAAATTTTCTCCAAATGTGAAAGGAACGGTGTAACTGAAATGATCTTTGAGTTTTTTAGGAAGCTTTTTCTAAATTATTGCATTGTACACTTCACTAAGAAAAACAGTCTCATAATCTTCAAACTTCCTTTTTTATGTAAGATTTATCTTATAAACTTTGCATAACTTGGCATTTGTTCCAGAGCTTTTACAAAAGGAATATTAGTTGTAAACTTTTTAAAAATCTCAAAAAATCTTGAAAATTGTTGATCAATTTTCTATTGTCTAAGTCTTTGAGGAAAAGGGGGTGGTTGTCTTTCTTTATTCTTTTAGTTGTAGAAACAGGTTTTTCCACTTCCTTGGGATTACTTTCTTCAAGTTTTTTATTTTCTTTATCTTTTTCCTTAATTTCAATTTCTCGTTGAACACCAACACTCAATTCCTTCCCACTTCTTAGTTGGACGACTTTAACTTGCTCTTTCTCTTTACTTTTATCTTTATGATTGATCTCAAAATTTCTAGGAAGTGTTCCCTGAGGCCTATTGCTAAGTGTGTTAGCAATTTGTCTCGGTTGATTCATTATGTTTCTTATAGTAGCACTCTGACTCTATAATTGATTACCCATTTGTAACACCACTTCTTCTAATTACAACTTCTTCTCCTTACCTTGTTGATTACTTTGAAATCCAAGAGGATAAGTAGGTCTAAGGTTAGAATTACCCTGATTGTTCCAGTTTCCCAATAGATTTACTTGATTGTTCCCCCATTATTAATTTCCATCACTAGAATTGTTATTCTAGTTAAAGTTTGGATTGGTTTTTCCAACCTGAGTTGTAATAATTGGTTTATGGCTTATTGGGTCTATTTATAGCATTTATAGTTTCTAATGAAGTTTGAGAATCAAGCATTTGTCATAATTAATTTTCTTCAATCAATTAAGGTGTTTTAAAAAAATTCATTCCAATTTGCTTTATTTTTATTGATAATACAACAACTTGGGAAGAAACCATCAAAATAGCAACATTGTCATGAATATTGTCAACTTTCTTGACAATTATTTACAGTCATTTCAAAAGGCTATTGAAAATTATTTGTAGTCATTTCTTAAATTAAAGCATAAGCTTTATCAAATGATTTAGACGTTAATGAACCTCCAGTAGCAGCATCTATGTAGATTTAAAGGATCGAACTAACCCATTATAAAAGGTTTGAACAATCAACTAGTCTGGTAAAGTATTATGCTGACACTTCCTAAGGAGTTTCTTAAATCTTTCCCAAACTTCATAAGTTGACTCCCCTTCGTATTGAGTAAAAGAAGTAATATCATTTCTAACTTTAGCAGTTTTTTAAGGTGGAAAATATTTAGCCAGGAATTTTTGTGGCAAATCTCCCCAAGTTCTAATAGATCTAGGTGCTAATGAATTTAACCACATCTTTGCTAATCCCTTAATGGAAAAGGAAAAGGTTTAAGTATGACAGCATCATTTGATACACCATTTAAGTGTAGCTCATAGTTCAAAAAACTTGCAAGATGTAAATTTAGATCTTTATTTGGTGTTCCTCCAAACTGATATTTTGTACTATTTGTATTATTGTTGGTTTAAGTTCAAATTAGTTAGCTGCTACAACAGGAGTTTGAATACTTAAGTAAATTTCATCTGTCATAGAGTTTTCATAATCCCATCAAGGATTTTGTAAATTATGATGTTCATTTTGACCATTGTGAATTTCAATATTTTTTGTGAAGTGTTTTCTATATCTTGAAAATTATGAAGTCTTACTTGTTTTCAAATTTTTCTTATAATGCGTTATAGTTCAGAATCGTAGGGCACTAAACCTTCAGATCTCAAACTACACATACAAAAGATAAAATTCATAAAATAAAATAACACAACAAAAAAATAGAATTTTCTTTATATTAATTTTTTGGTTTTTATACTTTTAGAATTTTTTTAAAATTTTGGTTTTTTAATTTATTTAAATTTTTTGTTTTAACTTTTTTGATTTTTTTTTTATTTTTAATTTTTAATAAAATTAAAATCTACAATTCAAACAAAATTTCAAATCAAAAGGTTTACTTTACAAATGTAAATAGTTTCCATTACTTATATCCAGCAACGACGCCAAAAACTTGACCCGACCTGCAATTACTTGTATTTTTAATCTCCAAAATATTGCCAAAAACTTGACCCAAATTATATTCAGCAGCTAGTGTAAATAAATGAAATGATATGAAAAAATAAATATTAAAACCTCACACTATAGGTACTACGCAAGTATACGTATCGTTTCATGTAATATAAGATTTTCCTTAAAAACCCCGGTATCGATCCCACAAGAATAGTTGAACTATTTAAATTGTCTTGTTGAACTTAAAAGCAAATTTTATTTAAATTGCATATTTAAATGAAAATGAAATGATAAAAACAGTTATGACTAAATTAAGCAGATAGAAACAACTATATTTAACAGTTTAATAAAAGTATTTCTAACGAGTTTTAAAAATATGTAAAGATCTTTTAACTTGTAATGAGATATTAATCTATGTGGGATTTGAATGACTAAAAATATGATGATATATTATGAAAAATAGGAGCATTTCTATTCTTTACCCCCTCTCGTAGCTAGCAAAGAACATTGGCAAATTTAGAGTTTTTCATCAGCTTATGTAGTAGTATTTAGTAGATTCTGGCTCTCACCTCCAGATTACCCACTATGCCTTATCTATAGGACCTACTAGGGACCCTTACGATCCAAAATCTAAACCAAATTTGAAAAAGAATTTAGTTTGTCACCCTAAAAACATCAATTCTACGCCCAACAAGGCTTATCTCTCTATCTATTTGCACTCCCCCTCAGGTGATCGCAATGGCTTTGCCCAGAATGAAGTGTGTGGCACTCACTAGTTGGGGGAAATCATAGCCTTCTCAGGTCTTCACGCTTTTCAGTAGATTTTAACCTCATAAGTTTTCAATTTGTTAATTCAATGAAGATTCGGTGAAAATGTCATCACAATTTTTGAAAGTACAAAATAAATCTTTAAATCATTTTCATCCCACAAGATTAATTCCTAATAGCACGGAGAAAAAAAGGGAACAACTTAGAATTGATGGAGAATAAAACAAAAGCATAAAATTTGTATTGAAATTCAAGTCTTAGAAACAAAAACTTAAACATGAGTAGAAACTACCATATGTCTTCTCCCCAACACAAATTGTGTAGCCTTCTTGAAGAAAACTCTAAACTCTTACTCTTACAACACAAAACACACTAAAACATGCACTTAAACAAAAAAGTGGTTCTTCATAAAGCCTTCAAATGCTACCAAAAAGTCCTTTTTTGTCCAATTTTCATCCATATTAATAGATCTTTGAAAATAACTAAGAGTTGCTTGAAACACCCCTTCCAAATTCAGCCAAATTCAATAGATCTTCTAGAAGAGATATTAATGGTGCTATAACGCCAGTTTGGGCACTATTGCACCCTTTGCATGCGCCTGTGGCGCTATAGTGCCCTTTGCTTGTGTCAGTGGTGTTTTAGCACAATGGGCGGTGCTATGTCTCCATACCATTCTGCACCATCTTTTCGCATTTTTCCCTCATTATCTCTAAATGTCCATTCCATGTACCTAAAACCAAAAGCATACAGAATACATTCCTTTAAAGTGAAATATCACTAAAAATATGCTTAAAACAATCATTAAATATGCACTAAAAACATGTAATTTTAAGGTGGATCAAAAAGCATAAACACGAATAGTATTAATAAATCTATTATAGATATATAAGTTTAAACATAGAACAACAAACTAAATATTATAGTCAAACCTAGGAAAGAAGAACAATGAATAATATAAACATTTAGCATAAAGAAATCAAATGCAAACTTGAACTTAGAAAAACCTTTACTATTAATTCAACCAATATACTAGGAGTTAAAGAAACCTAAACTTAGAAGAACACTAACTTTTTTCCTAACTCATAAACTAGGAGCTTAAATAAATCACTAATTCTATATCAACCCCAAAATAAAATTAAAATTTCCTAACTTTTCTCCGGAGAACAACCATTAGACAATTCAATTATGAACCCTAGAAAATTGACTTAGAAATAGAATCAAAGATCACACACATCCTAGAATGGTCCACTTTAGATATTAAGGTTAGTTTACTAAGCATCCCTAGCTAGTACAGAGGACTAGGATATTTAAACAAATAACCTTACCCCCCCTTGGATTATGCAGATACCTCAAAATGAAGTAACTCATATTTACTGACAAAGGTATCTCAAATAAATCAATAAGAAAAAGTTCTACATTAGTCATATATGTGGTAACAGTAGATAACTTTAACTATCGGGTTAGTTATTAGTCTAAGAATCATAATGCACCTAAGATGATGGAAATTCATGGGCATATTGATCGAGGAGTTACTCCTAAAATATTGGATAGTCCACCCATTTAGTCTCACTTTATAGTTTATGTTAGAGTTAGGGCTTCATTTCTATATAGATATCTCTTTAGCTTATCACACCCTTAGTCTTGGGTCAAATGTCAAATTCAACCTCCAATCTTAAATCTAAATTGAAAACTTCTATTTTTAAATTTCAAATTCAAATGGCCTCCAAATATCAAACCCCACTAGCACATTTAATTCCCAAATTCCAACTTCTAATTCCAAAATCTGAAATCCAAAACTTAAAACCCAAATCCAAACTGTGAAGTTTAAATTCAAACCTTAAACTTTTAAATCCTTTACTTGAGACACTCAAATTCAAATCCTTAATTTTAAGACCATATCATCAAACTGTTAACTTTAACCAAAATTTTTGAAAACATCAATAGCAAAAAAATTTTAAAACCCACTTCAAAGCTTATTATCTCAAATTTAACAAACATTAACAAATTTTAACAACCTTGACCAACTTTAATATAATATAATAATCTTTAACAAATTTTAATAAATTTTAACAAACTTTAATAAATACTCAAACAAATTTTAATAAATTTTAAAAACTATAACAAACTCAAAAAAATTTTAACAAACTTTAATAAATGTTTTAATAAATACTTTAACAAACATTAACAAACTCAGCAAACATAACCAATTAAAAAATATTAACTAATTTTAACTAATTTTAACAAATCATAACACCTTAAAAAATATTTAACAAAGTTTAATAAGCATTAAAGAAACTCAAGAATCTTTTAAGCAAATTAAACAACTTCAAAACAAACTTAACACAAACTCAATAATTCTCAAATGAACTTCAAACATTTTTCTAAGTATCTCCAATTAATTTTAAACTCAAATAAGTTTCAAGAAAATTTTTAAATGAATTTTAAATAAATTTAAAGTAAACATCAAAGAACCTCTAATAGCCTTTTTCAACTTAAAATAAACTCTAATCAATCCAATCAAATTAATTTAGAAAAAAACATTTAAATGAAATCAAATCAAACTAACTCAATTTTTCAGCTCAATTAAATCAACTTAAATCAAATTCTTTATCAATTCTAATCCTCGAGGTAGGCTTTCTTTCCCAAGTTGGTTAACTTTTCTCTGTGCCATTCTAGGACACATAATTATTGGACTGTAAGTCTCATACCTTTAATTCCATGAAAAATTTTTCAAACCTCGATTCTATCAATATGTGCCCTAAATATTAATCTTAAGGACATTTATCAAGAAATAACTCATGACATAAGCCAATACATCAATCTATAGTATTCTCAAGAGTCATAATTTCTGAGATAGAATTAAATATGATGTTTCCTCTATGTAGGGATACCAACCTTATAAATAAATAAACCATATCTTACCTCCCGTAAGGTAAGACAAAAACCTTTGGTTCACTCATATATCTTGAAGGTTTTTCTTATCTGAATGATTAGATCCATTTTAAAGTAACATTTTTATCTTTTGGGATAGTATATTATTTTTAAATTAACCCATCTGATCATTTAGATAAAAATCTTTTGAAATCTAAGATAGAAATCAAACATATACCCACAAAAAAAAAATCATCCACCATTATCATTATATGCTCATCCTATAATAAGCATGTTGTATTCATGCCTTAGTCTCTAAATTTAATTTTTTACATGTTAATGGGACTCTTTAATTATTATTAAAGCTCACCTTGCTAAATTATTAGTATACTACCAAATTCTCCCACTTTTGGCAATCTTTTAATATATTTTTTCTTCATTTGAGTAAGGAACATGCTTCTTTTGTTACCCTTGATCACTTTCATCATTTCTTTGATCTAATAAGTAGGAAAATTGCCCATCTTCCCTTCTAAGCCCCATTTTCTTAAAATTTTAAAGAACTTTAGAAGTTTTGGAAGTTATGCTATATGATAAGCTCATATTAATATTTTATTATGTACATGTTTCTTATTATTAGTGTTTGGTGACTCTTAGGTGGAAGCTTAAAAATCCCCTTCTATAGTTACCAATGAGATGATTTTAATTTTATAATAGTGATGAGAAGGTAGCCCCATCTTCAATCTAGCTTCTTAATGTTTTAACTCTAATATTTTTATTCTTCTCCCAAAATTTTAGAAGATAAAGTACTATGTTTTGTGTTTCTTTAGAATGGTTATACTTAGAGAATCAACATCAATGATCTTTAGTTCCTTATCTATTATAAATGTTATCCAAAGAAAAAAAAGGCAATTTAAGATGGTCCACTATAGAGGTTTATTGCTAATGTTAATTAGAGGTTATCCATAATGATATTTAGATATACCCTTATTTGGAAGAAAAGTATCATTCAAAACCAACATTAGGACTTAACTGATTTTTCTTTTTTTCTTTTTTTTTTTTTGAACTTGTTCCTTCCTATTATGGTAGAGAAAGAACCCCATCTTAGTGAGTATTAAAAAATTAAATTTTATCTTGGCAATGATCGAATAATTATTAATTTAATGTATGATAAAATTGTACCCAATTGAACATTGACTAAGAGAGGATTAAGTGACTTCACCATACAAGTTGTAGGTTTAGGGAAGTAATAAAAAAAAGATATCATTACCCCTTATCAACTCTTGTAAAAAGAAAAAAATATTATTATCCTATAATTAAGTAAATCTTGATTCACTATGGGATAAATTTTCCTATAGTGTAGAATAAGGAAGCTAAGCTTTATATTACACATTTAAGTGGAATAGCAAGAAAGTGTAGCATATAAATATTATATTACTTAATTCTTCATCGAATATTTTTTAAAAATATTAAATTGAAAGATACTATGATGATTTAGGTTTATTAACTATGTAATATTTTTTTAAGGCTTTGATACATTTATTATTTAAATGGTTAATCATGAATATGATGAGTCAAATTCTAATTAGGCTATAGGGCCTTACAACTTCGAGATAATATTTAAAAGACAGGTTCAAGTGGACTCAAGAATAAATTGAGGATTTACATAGTTTTGGTTCCATAATTATCATCATATTGGTTATCTATGAATGAAAGACTCTTTGGAACAAATAATCTTAGACAACATACTCTTGACCTCAATTTTGGTTGAGGTTTAGTTTTTTTTCCTCTTTAGTAGCCTAGGGTCTAGCTATAGAACTTTTCCTGTTGACTATTCCTAGAAAACTAGACATGGAACCCTCACATTAGAACATCCAAACTCTTCTCCACTCAACTTGAAGACCACATATTGCTCTCAACCTCTAGCACTTAGTAGGTGGGGTCACTGTGGGGGAAACTCAAGAAGAGTCACCGTTAGGATTGCTGGACCTTAAGGTTGAACTTGAGTGTTGTAAACTCAAGATGAGTCACCCTTAGGATTGTTGGACCTTAGGGTTGACCTTGGGTGTTGGGCTTAGCTAAGGCATTCACTACACTCATCTACACCCACATTCACTCACAACCCTAACTCAAATTTCTAGCCTAGATCCCTTGATCTTTTGGGATACTCATGTAGATGGTCCCCTAAAATCTTAGCTAAGGCACTCACTACACTTATCTGCACCCACAATCACTCACAACCTGAACTCAAATTTTTAGCTAGATCCCTTGATCTTTTGGGATACTCATGTAGATGGTCCCCTAAACCTACTAGCCCACTAAGGCACTCACTACACTTATCTGTACCCAAATTTCTAATAGATTGGGATACTCATGTAGATGGTCCCCTAAACCTACTAGCCCTAGAGCTAGATCCCTTGATCTTTTGGGATACTCATGTAGATGGTCCCCTAAACCTACTAGCTCTAGGGATGTGGTTTAGCTAAGACCACAATGTAGAGGTCCCAAAATGGGGTTTCCATTGAGTCATGGCTTGTTGGTGATGACTGGTACCTCAACTCTACCAAAACATCTTGGCCTTTTACCCCTAAAACACCCCCAAATTACCAAAATACCCCTCTTGGGCTCAAAACTCTTGGTCTTTTACCCCTAAAACACCCCCAAATTACCAAAATACCCCTCCATAGCTCAAAATCCCAAAAAATTCCAAAAATTCCCAAAAAAATCCCAATAAATCTCAAATATTCCCAATTTCATTTCTCTTAACTATCAAATGACCCCATTTGGCTAATTTGACTATCTTTAACCAAAATCCCCAAATTGCCCTTTAAAAGCTCAAATTTCCCCAAATCCAACTCAAATGTCCATCAATTTGATCTCAATTGACCCCAATTTCAATCCTAAACTCAAATTCACTTTTTATATGACCAAACTAAACCAAATACAAGCTCAATTGATCCATGATTTGAGCTCAATTTTGATTTGGGTCAAAGCCCCAATTTTGACCATATGACCTAATCTCACTAAACTGAACCTATAGCCTAGTCAAGGCCTCAATTAATGTTGAAAAATCTTTATGACATTCCTATACATCAAAATCAACCATCAATTGACCTTGGTGAAGTCTCAAATCCATTTGATTTTGACCTAAATCCAAAATTCCCAAATTTAGCCCCAAATTGTCTAAGTCCCGAAATTTCACCCAATTGATTGCCTTAAACTCCAAATTGGCATCCAAGTCATGTTGAAAACTCTTCATGAGGTTCCTATTGACCATTTACAATAATCAATTTGGACTTAGCCCAAGGCTAACCCAAGCTTGACCCAAGCCTAGCCCAACATGACCAAATTGATTAGAGTTCAAAATTCCCTCAAATTGACCCTTCAATTGAACTCAAAACTACACACATCCTGCACCAAAGTTTTTCCTTATGATTATATACACCAATTGCAATAATCAATTGGGCCAATTGACATGGCTAGCCTAGCCCAAACCCAAGTTTTGGTCATCTGCACCCACTTGGACCTATGAACTAAANTAGCTCAAACCCAAGTTTTGGTCATTTGCACCCACTTGGACCCATGCACTAAATGTGACCTATACCCTAAAGCCACCAAATTAACTCCACCACAGCCATTAGTTGGACTTAGTGACCAGTCCAAACGCCATGAAATCACCTAAATTAAGTCAGGACCAATGGTCCCCCAAATTAAGGGATCTTATTTCCAAAAATGCACATNCCCCCAAATTAAGGGATCTTATTTCTAAAAATGCATATGCTTAAGATATCTTTGCCAAATCAAAGCACATTTGCATTAAATTGTTGGGATGGATTCCTCTGGGTTCTTTGAACTCCTAGCCACCTCCTCCTGGCCGGTCGGCTAGCCTAGTGGCCAGAAAACCCCAAAACCAAGAGCCACTCCCGTGGCACCTCACCAAAATCAGACCTACAGGCCAGCCCATCCAAATCAAAATTAAGACCTCCTCTGCCCTCCACCTAAGCAGCATAGTGCACCCAAACTTATGCCCTGAGAGCCACCCCATGGCCATTTTTATAAAAACTAACCTCCCACGGCCATGGGAGGTGTGCTGAAATTTTCCTTGAGAGGCCTCTCCAAACTCCATGCAGAGCTTCCCTAAGATCCCCTCAATGCATTTGGACCATTTTCCCCCACCAATTCTAATTGTCGGATCTCAATTTTGAGCTTGAAACATTGTCGGAAACCAGGACAGAACCCAATACACCTCCACACTCCACCAAACTTGAATTTCTTATGCCCACACCTTCACAATAGCAAGAGAAGACAAAGCCCCATCAGATTACCCTTTGAAATAGCCTCCACCATAGCTCTAGACCAACACATGAAATCGAGCTTGCTCGAATTTATACCTAGGCCTTACACCAAGATCATTGACTAAATCCCTAGCCTCCTTGGACCCCAACGAACGTGCCGAGCACCTCTGATTGAAGCCTCCCTTCTTAGAGAAAAGGTAAAAAACTTCTCCTCCTCCCGAGCTTATTTTGATTCTCCATCTACTTAAGCTTGATTTCATGGTACATTAACCGTATGGATGTGTTCGTCTCACTTAGACGAGTCCATAGGAACAAACCCGAAGTGATTTGGTTGAGTCTAGGCTGAGAACTTAGGATTTTAGTGTGGACGGACACGGGATCATTCTATCGAGGACGATGACGGGGAGTCGTTTGATTAAGCGTGTATCAAATGGACGGGGGAGATCGAGCTGGACAACACTTCAGGACATAAACAGCGGGCCGAGTTAGCAAGCTACGTGGACGGCGGCGTCCAACCAGAGTGCGCCACGCATGCCTTCAGAGCTGTCGTAGGTTGAGGTGGCACGAGC
>JXCR01096336.1:0-11005 GCA_002079205.1 Phalaenopsis hybrid cultivar | reverse complement strand
TTTGGCTGACTAAACTTAGTTGACTTTGGCGAAATGGGATCAGATTGGTTGCATGAGCTTGGTCGGCATAGGTCGATCGGCTGATCTACTATCAATCTTTTTATCCATTGTGATAAGTTATTGGAGTACTAATGGGATGGTTAGAAATACTGTGAAATTGAATCTTTCCTTAGATTGGCTCTACTAAAGGGTTGGCTCTGATCAGGTTGACTTTCTTATGGTGATTGGTTCATGTGTTCTTTTGTCTCATTTCTGATCGAATGGTCGGTGCATGGATCACCCGATCATCTTTTTGTCCGCCTAGTAGTATCGTTCATGGGCCTCATAATCTCCTAGCTTTAAATTACTATTTTAATTACATTTTATGTTAAAATACGAGGCATTTACATAATATCAGCCATTTTTTATATATTTACCCATCTAAGTCCTAAATTTTGCTTTCTATATTTATACCATTCAAATCATTCATATCACAAAAAAAAAATACCACTATTTATTATTTTGAAAATCTTAATATACTTTTCAATGCATAGGAACGGAATGTAAACATTGAATCTTAGGGGTTTCATATGTAAATACGTAAGAATCGAGTGATTTGTATGTAAATCTTTCTTAAATGAGCCGACGCCAGATAAGTTTGTATTAAAAAATCCATATTTTTTTGTTCAGCAAAATAGTAAAAATATAAAAACTTTAAGGCCCATTTCAAGAGGAGCTCTCGATGAAATTTTCTGTATTATTGGGGCTTATAATACACATAAATGCGAACTATATTCCCAAACAAATCTACAATAAAAAATTTCTACTTCTGACCTTTTGCGTCAAAAGTTGCGTGAAATTGTCTTTTTAATCGGTCATCTAAACCCTGTTTCGTATATTTTATTACATCGTTTTAGAGACTAAACGATATAAAAATATGTGAAATTATTTTTCTTCTGATTTGCTTCACCTAAAGTCAACTTCTGCTAATTTAAGTATAGGTTTATTTGATAGGATGCCAAGTCCCAACTACACCATCTAACTATTCTATACTTTGTGGAACTGCACTGTTAGGGAGCGTAAAGGCATTCATGTGGCGTCCACGACTCTTCTAGGCTGAGATCTAACGACTCTTTAACAAAAATAAAAGCAAGTTGTCATTTTTAAGCATTACTATATCCGCATGTTTTCTTCTTTTAAGATAATTAGCGAAACAGTCATAAGCTATAACTCTAAATCTATTAGGAACTCAGCAACAAAAGAAAGGAGAATTCACAAAGACAATTCCAAAGAGCCCAATTAGAAATATATTAAGATGAGTTGTAGCGGATTTATTTTGAATTTAGTTTAGAGTCAAAGCACTTGTTCAAAGGAGAATTGTTTCAAGGATCGAATTTTCAACTCACCACCATTTAAAAGGAGTACTTCAGTTAATGACATCGTATAAGGGCCACTAGCCAAGAAGAGGAACACAAAAATAACAAAAATTAAAAGGGAAAATTTAGTATAGCAAATAAGAAATGAAAGTGATTTTAGTATGTTTATCTGTGGATTATACCAAAATCTTAATTTGAACCGAGGAAAAAGAGGAGAATGAAGAAGGGCACGGAAGTTAGTGGAGGGAGAGCTTAGAAAGAATATAGCGTAATTTCAATTAATAATACAATAATTTTGAGCAATTTTTCATAACCTCAGCTCTTCTTACAACTCCCATTTATAGATTAGGATTGAGATTTGAGTACTATATGAGATGCTGCCGACATAGCAACAAACATAAAAAATACAAAACAAGGACAATCAATTTTTTACTGTAAAATATAAGATGCATCTAACCTACAAACTTGGATTAGTGCTCGGTTAGCTGTTAGAGAGAAAATTGTTCGTTCTAATCGAAATTTTTGAATAGCACTTATGCTTGGGTGATCAATCTCACATTGTCTAATGAATTTACTATGAGTTTAATGAGTTCTCCATGAACTTGACAACCAAGTCTTTCTTAAAGTCAATTGGCATCTTTGCTTTCATTCTCACAAGTATGTTTGTTTTGAGCTTGCTTGGATAGTTCTTCTTAGACTTTTTTAACACATCCATTTAGAGAATTGAGTGAACTAAACATTTAAGAAATAAATAGGAATTTGAAGTAAAAATAAAAATGTTTTTGATGTATTATCATTAATTGTGATGTTTGGTATGGGAATTTCTTATATGAGAAGAGATGAAATGTTTAGAAGAAAAAAAAAACTCCTATGGACGGTGCCACCATTTATTGCAGAGAATAAGTACAAAAAAAAGGAGCTTGGTATCTTGGCACAAAATTTTGGAGTGTTATGATGCTTGGGACTTGAAGAAATTGATATATAAGAAAATTTGATAGCTCAGGGTCGCAACACTGATATACGATGTTGCGCAACATCAGAAGATAGAAGGAAATAATATTCAAGCTTGAGATTATGGTGTTCTGGAAGCACATGGTGGAGTGCCTTGGTGTCAGAAGATGCAAAAATGGGCCAAAAATTAGAGAGCTTAATTCCTTGGCACTGGAGATTAGGATTGTAATCCTACATTATGTGAATTTAGAATAGAAAATATAGCGCACAACACCGCGACATCGCATGAGAGAACAATACAACATGACAACTAGATATATTTAGTTCTAAAGTAATTTCAAAGCTGATTGGGTGTTATTTGTATGGTTTAGAGAGTTATTCATGTTGGGTCAGTGTGCTGTCAGTAAAGGAATTTTAGGAGGGTTGGAAACTTTTGTGAGTGTGAGAGTGTGGACATAGAGTAAGAAATAGTTGTAAAAGGTGACTATGGATGAATAAAGAAGGAAGGATAAGAAAGACTACAGAACAAAATTTTCATCAAATCTAATTCTTTATTTTCCAAAATTAAGATCTATATAAATTCTTGTTGACCTCAGTTTTGGTTGAGGTCTAGTTTTTCTCTTTAGTAGCCTATGGTCTAGCCATAGGACTTTTCTATTGATTATTCTTAGAGAACTAAAAAAAGGTACCCTCACCATTAGAAATTCTAAACTCTTCTTTACTCAACTTGAAGTTCCACATATTGATCTTAACCTCTAGCACTTAGTAGGTGGGGCATTATGGGGGAGTTCAAGGAGAGTTCTTATAGGGCTATTTAACTTTAGGGTTGACCTTGGGTGTTGGTCTAGAGCTAAGACACTCACTTCACTCACAATCACTCACTACCCTAAACCCAGAATTTCCTGACTTGGTCCCTTGACCCTTTGGGAAACTCATGTAGATGGTCCCCTAAACCTACTAGCCCTACGCTAGGGTTTAGCTAAGACCAGTACATAAAGGACCCAAATGGGGTTTCCATTGGTCCATGGCTCATTTATGGTGGTTAGTTCCCCAATTTTACCCAAAATATTCAGTCTGACTTTTTGCCCCTAAACTCCCCCAAATTACCTAAGTACCCTTGAAACCCTAAATTTGGCTAAACTTCCCAACTTTATCCAAAATACCCAAACTGTTCAAAAATCATTTTCAAACCTTTTGAAAACACCCAAATTACCCAAAATCACCAAAAATTGCCAAATTACCAAAATGCCCCTCATGGGCTCAAAATTTCAAAAAATTCTAAAAAAATCCCAAAAATTCCCAAAATATTTCAAATATTCCCAATTTATTTTTATCAACTACCACATGACCCAATTTGGCCAATTTGACCATCTTTGACCAAGACCCCCCAAATTTGCCTTTAAAGGCCCAAATTTCCCCAAATTCAACTCAAATGTCCAACAGTTTGATCCCAATCTCCCCAAGTTTCAATCCCAAACTCAAATTCACCTTAAATGTGACCAAAATAAACCAAGTACAAGCTCAATTGGCCCATGCTTTGAGCCCAATTTGATTTAGTTCAAATCCCCAATTTTGGACAAATGACCTAATCTCACCAAACTGAATCCATAGCCCCCTCAATTGGCCATGTTTTATATTGAAAACTCTACATCAAAATTGACCATCAGTTGGTCTTGGTGAAACCTCAATTTCACTTAATTTCAACTTAAGTCCAAAAAACCCCAAATTTGTCCCAAATTGGCTATGTCCCCAAATTACATCAAATTGAATGCCTTAGCCCCAAAATTGGCACCCAATTCATGTTGAAAACTCTTCATGGCATTCGTATTGACCATTCTCAACAATCAATTTGGACTTAACCCAGGGCTAGCCCAATCTAGACCCAAGGTCAGCACAACATGCCCAAAATGACCAATTTTTAAATTCCTTCAAATTTACCCTCCAATTGAACTCAAAATCCTTTCAATCTTTCACTAAAAATATTCGTTACAATCATCTACATCAAGTGCATCAATCAATTGGGCTCAAGTACATGGCTAGCCTAGCTCAAACCCAAGTTTTGGTCATTTGCACCCACTTGAACCCATGCACTAAATGTAGCTTAACCACCCCAAAGCCATCAAATTAATGACTCCATAGCCATTAGTTGGACCTTAAGACTGAGCTAAAACTCACCTAACCAACTAAGCTAAGCCATGCACCATTGGTCCCTTAAATCAGGGATTTCATGCCATAATTGCTTAAGCTTAAGATTTTTTTTACCAAAATTAAGCCTTTGCCTATTAAATTGTTGTGACATATTCCCCTGGGTTCCCTGAGCTCCTAGCCACCTCCCCCTTCCATAGCCGGCCGACCTAGTCTCCGGAGAAGCCAAAACCGTGAGCCTCCGCCATGGAATCAAACTCAAATCAAACCAAGAGGCCACCCCACCCAAATCAAATGTTAGAGCATAGCCATTTTTATAAAAGCTCACCTCCACGGGTAAGGGAGGGGTGCTGAAAATTTCTCAGACAGAGACCTCCAAATCACTCACAGAGCTTCCTCAAGACCTTCACAGTGCAATCCAATCACTCAATTGCCCTAATTCCTTCTATGTAACCCTAATTTTGAGCTCAAAAATTAGGGCAAAAATAGGACATCCCTTAAAACTCCACCAAACTCCAATTACTTGTGCCCACAGCTTCACCACAAGAAGAGAAGGCAAAGCCCCATCAAATTTCCCTCTGAAATAGCCCCTAACATAGCTCTAGACCAACAACTAAAATCGAGCTTGGTCGAATTCATACATATACCTTACACTAGAGCAAGAGGCTCAATCCCTGGCCTCCTCGGTCTCTAACGAACGTGCCAAGCATCTCTGATTGAAGCTTCCATTCTCAGAACAAATGTGTTGAAATCCTCCCCATCCCGAGCCTATTTATATTCTCCATTTACTTTGAGTTGACATCTTAACCATATGGTTATGTTCCTCTAGTGTAGACAAGCATTTTAAAAAAAAATCACTTAATTTGGTTGAGAAATGAGGGAGATATCAAGCTTGGAAGATGGACGGTTCTTGGGCTAGGCTATCGGGGATGATGACGGAGCGTCGTTCGATCAAGCGCGTATCGGATGGATGGTCAAGGTGAAGCCGGACAATGCTTCCAAAAATAGGTCGAGTCAGCGCTGAAGTGGAAGGTGACGTCGAATGGGAGCGCGCCACGTGGTGTTTTGAAGCCCTCATAGGTTGACGAGGCGCCGCACATTTAAATAGATAAATGGGGAATAAAAAAAATTCAGAAAATACATCCTAACTTCAAAAATCCATATCTTTGTGTAGAAAAATCACCAAAATAAAATAAAAATATCATCTTGCTCAGTGAATAGGGGAGAACAATGTGAAAATAATTTGAAGTCCATTTGATGCATATTTTATTTTTAATTAATTAAACATTGTTTTGAGTCTTTTAATTCTCCATGCATATAGGCATTTCACCATGGCTTGAAATTTTGGCATGGTATAGCCAAAATTTACCTGATTTTTACCTGATTTTTCCAAAATCAGAGGAGACCTCGAGAAAGAGATCCATATTTTCCAAGCTTATATTTATTGTTTGCATAAATTAATCATAATAATTAGCATGTTGATTAGAAAAATCCAAGAAAATTTTGGTAGGTCCACTATGACCAGGGAACCCTTAGGAAAATTTCTCATGAGTCAAGTCATTTAAAATGAACCTAATCTTCATAAACCCTAAAACACTAAGGTAATTAATTTTGGAAAACACAAACATCAAAATGACTTGATTTTTAATCTACACTATTGTTTAAGATCTAGAGAACTTCCCATAAAAATTTCAAAGCATTTTGAGTCCATTTGATGACCTATGTTGATTTTTTAAGTTAAATATCTTTTTTGACACTAAAATGATTTTTAATTATCAAAATATAACTAAAAAAATTATAAAAATTAGTTTTTGGAGTTCTCTGTGATCAGGGAAACTTATAGAAATAAAACGGAGTTTAAAATAAAAACTTTATTTTTAGCCTATTTTTAAATATTTAAAATAATAAAAAATTCATAAAAATCACAAAAATAATAAAATTCATGACGATGTTCTAAATTATTTTCTAAGCATTTAAAAGCAATTGGAATATTTTTCCTGATTTTCTAAATAAAGATATTATATTTTGAAGGTTAAAATAATTTTTTAAAGGCTAAAAAATGGATTTCCGCTAAAATAATTCCAATAAATAAAAAAAAATCAGAAAATTATAAAATTTGCTTCTCTGGGTTCTCTGGCCTCAAGAAAATTTTTTAAAAATACAAAACTTAATTTTCCACATTTAAAATATTTTATATTTTATAAATGCCCCAGAACTTAAAATAAATCTAATAATTCAAATAAAATTCAAAAAATCATGAAATTTGTTCCAAATGGTTCTCTAATCTATTTTTGCATGAAAATAATTATATAAATTAAATTAAATTTTGAAAAATCACATTTTCTCCTTTGATGTATTAATTAACCCATGAATGAGGTAGGATAAAAATTTCAAAGTGATTTGATTTGAATTTGACAAATTATGAAGTGTTAGAGCCTTAGGGGCAAAAGTGTAATTTCAGAAATTTGGCTTTAATTAACATTTAGGCTTAATTCAAGGAGGGAAATGGACAACCTCTGATCTTAATTAACTTGTTTGAATGACTGAAATTAAAAAAAGGATTAATTGGTAGAAACCAACCTCACTTTCCTAATTAAAAGGACAAATTAATAAATTTCTAAATTATTAAAATTTGGAGGTTTATTAAAATTAAATGAACCTAGGACTTAACGACATGACTTTTGAAGTCAATAATTAATCAATCTATTACCCTTATTTGATGTTCAAATGAAATTCAAATAATGAATCATGATCACCTAAAATTTAACATTTTCAAAATTAATTAAGATACTCACCTAGGTCTTGAGAGCTTAGTAGTGATCCGAGTTAAATCAAGACTGATTAAACGAGGATTAGAAAAGAAAACATAGCTAAAATTTAAGACCTTTAAAACACTACAAGCCCAATTAGGACCAAAATTTGGCTAAGTGTTACAACAACACTAGCTTGCCCCCTTTAAGGATCTTCATTCACATAATCTTCAAAATTAAATTACAAATTATAATTACCTACTCTTAGGGATAATTAGGCCAACAATGTTCATTGAGCATTAGGGCATTCATAGGGTGAATTATTAAGCAACACAATAAATTTAAATGAGTTCGAGGCCTTTCACCAGGTAGTGAGAGGGAAGCATGAACCTGCTTCTTTCTCCCAACTTGTTGGATACCTCAGAGGTCTACTAAATATAATGTTCTTTGCTTAACAAGATCATTCTTAATCAAACTAATAAGGACCCACCAAGATATGACATAGGGTTATGAAAACTACCAAAACCTTACTTTTCTGCCTGTACATAAACTGCCCTCACATGCATTTTAAGTTTCAGGTGGTGGAACGAGAAGACTTGCCAGATACGCTTTTTATAGTTTTCAGTGTTGTCTTTCTTGTATTTTTTATACTCGCCAAACTTGCATGCTGAATAACAATGTCACACTGCATGAAAATTAAGACTATTAGGATAGTCACAAAACCAAAACCAAAACTAAAGTAACCAAGATAAAATTCACCGCCACAATATTCAAAATATAAAACAACTCAAAATTTAATCACAAACATCACAAAAAATCACAATTTTAACTAAATTAAGACATCTCTATCGGATGACCGGGAACCCCTTGGAGGAGGTAACCTACGGTTTCTAACGAGACTTCCCACGGTCTAAATGAAATTATGGAACTCATTAAGTTGAGTTTAGTAAATTCATTTGGATGAATTCAATGGAAAATAGTGGTGCCGGGACAAGGGCACCGTGAGATCCTAACCGGTGTCGCTCTAATCAACTTTAACATCCCCCATGAAAACTTAAAGAACTACAATCATAAGGTCACCAGATTTGACATCATAACTTGATACCCTAGAAAACTCAAACTCATCACGACAAGGAGTTTGGAGCTAGCATTGTGGGCAGCACGCCATCTTCAACAGCAAAACACGTCTACATCAGCTAAACCAACTTCATTCCTTAGAATTAAGCAACCAAGTCATAGGATTTCGAGGTTATTTGCTTATGCAACATAAATCCTCACCTCATCTTTAAGCCTTTGTACAACTATGTCGTACAATATAAGCCCTAACTCGTTTTAGGATTCCAAGGGTCTCGTTTGTCACGGCCTAATCCCTCACATCTTCCAAACTATTTGTGTGATCGTCTCACACGAATGTAAGCCCTAACAAATAAAATTGGTAGGATGAAACACTTAAATTTTTCTCCTCCAAACTGAAGCTATACAATAGGATAGATTGGGAAGGCACCGAGGTTCTCAACTGAATCTATGTCATCCTTTAGTTCTTCATCCTTTGGATTCTATAATAAATGTACCAAATTTGAACCATTCCCCTTTCACACATCTTTGTCTGATTTCATTGAAAATTCATTTCCTTTGAATTCTTTGAAGATAATATTTCTTGATTTTTATCGATAATTTATTTAGATGACTTCAATCATTTAAGATGTAATTAACTATAGGGGCTTGCCCTTATAAGAAACTTTTCTCTAACCCAGCTTAAAATAAACCCTATTTAATTTTTCATATTAAATAGGAGAATTTGTGGGCAAATAAAACGGTTTTGCAGACCAAACAGATATTATATTTTTTTTAGTTTATTTGATCAAGCGTCACTCTCAAGTCTTGTGTTTATCCTTCGGGATAGATACAGGATTTGAGGTAAAGCGCTCTCTCATTTAAACTATGAAAAATATGGTGTTAGTTTGATTTTCATATTTTTCTAAACTTAAATCTATATGTAAATTAAATGTCCTTCCGAAGCGGGCGGCGGGATTTCGATTCCGGTGACCGACAGCTTTTTACAGGCAACTCCCCAAACCAAAATAGTGTCGACAATTCTTCAGTAATGTTTGATTAGGTTTATGTTCTTAGCAATAAAATTATAAACTAAGCTTGTACAACTCTAGATTTATATGATGTATTTGTGTTGTTTCATGTAAAGTTTTGAATTGAATAATTGAATGCTAAAATCTATTTAGTTTATTTTGGATTTCATTAACTTTATGTATTGGCTACAAGTATACTTCCAATTTAGTTTGATATAATAATATTGATGAAGTATTAGAAGAACATTTAGATGTAAATTGACATATTGTTGAGTGAGATAGAAATTTACTTAAGAATACACGATCCTTAAAAAATCTACTTAATACAATCAATTTACTAGTTTGTCTATCTATCTATCTATATATATATATATCGAATTAGAGAGATTTATTAAGTGTTATAATTAATATCGAGACAGATTAGAAAAAATAATTATTTTTTATTAACAAATTAATGATATTAATTTAAGAAAATGCCAAAATCAGTATAGATTGATCATAAATCCAAGATCCATTTTCTTTTATTGATAAATCTAGTTTAATAAAGTATTTAGTTGTTGATTTTTTTCTCCTAATTAAAACAATAGATTTTGTTGCATAAATATCTATGATAGAATGAATTAGAATTTATTTTTTAAAAACTTTATTTATGGTCCTCATAAGAATGATTTTCGATTCATCATGTGCTGTTTGTTTGGCATGTACATTTGTGTACACTTTTTAAGCTAGTCAAAGTCATCATTCTAAGTGATCCAATTCAATTGTGTTGTGTAAGTTAATACTAATTTTTTTTTTTTTTATCAAACTATTTGTGTTATTTTTCTAGCATTTTAATTTAAATGAATTACATTATTAAAATTTTGTTGTAGTTTTTATTATAAATAACTCCTTTATTCAAGTTGTTATTGTTCTATTATTAATTATTGTTTGATTGCCACACTGTTGTGAAGTTATTATATTTCTCGACCTTGATTTGCTGTTGTGTTATGCTTATTGTAGACAACCTAGAATTAGTTTAGATAAACCTAAAATAGAAAAAAATATGTAAAAGGTTTAAGAAACAAAAAAAAAAAAACTTAAAAACATGTTAATGATATGTGAACCATGCCAAACCTTATATAAATGAGTTCACCATTATCATGGTTAAATATTTAGGCGAATGACTTTAAACTCTAACCTAAAATAGTCTAGTTGGTTTAAAATTCTCACTTTGGGAGTTCAAATTCAAAATTTGAACCTACACAAATTTAGTTTCTTAGAGATACGTGTAATTTTAAATAAAGTGGAGTGTTAGATGATATTATTAAACTTATATTGTTCTCATTTTCTCTAATAGAGAAAGTTGAAATGTGGTTGAATTCTTTATTCCCAAGTCTGATAACAATCTAGAATGATTTAGCTTAAAAATTTTTAACTAAAAGTCTTACACCATCTAAAACTGTCAAACTAAGAAATGATATCACTTCTTTTCTCAAAAAAAAAAAAGTCAATTTATGAAGCTAGAGAGATATCTAAGGACTTTTAAGGAAGTGCGTTCATCATACCTCACCCAATTGCTTGATAATTCAATAATTTTATAAGAACTTGGTGGATTCTTTTAAGGATATTTAGAGATGTTAAAACTTAAGATTCTTGATGTCTAAGCCAATTGATGAGACATGCCCTTTATTTGAGGAAATAAATATTAATAAATTCAAATAGCATTGTGCAAGCTAGAAAA
>JXCR01096331.1:23578-79543 GCA_002079205.1 Phalaenopsis hybrid cultivar | reverse complement strand
CTCTCTCACCCATACCATAAACCTCCCTAACTCTCTCATACTTCACTCTCTTCCTCCATTTCCCTCCCTCAAAGAGAATTAGAGAGAGAGAGAATTAGAGAGAAAGGCAAAGAGTAACAGAGGGTGAGAGAGGATAAAGAGGAGGTTATATAAGAGAGAGTAAGAGCGAGAGAGTTAAATCTCTTATGCATGTCTCTCTTTTTTATTCCCTGCCTCCCTCACACCCCCCTCTCACCTCTCACTTGCACTCCCTGCCTCAGAATAGCTCTCTCCCTCTCCATCTTTTCACTATCGCTTTCTCTTTCCCTCATTCTCTCCTTTTCTCTTCATCTCCCTATCCGACCATCCCTTCTCTATTTGACTTTCTCCCCTTCATCACTTCATTTTTACTTTCCCTCTCTATTTCTTTTCTCCTAAATCCTCCTCTCTCTCTCTTTCATGACTTGAGAGAGGAATGGAGAAGAGGGAGAGGGAGAGGTAGACGGAGAGAGAGGGGAGAGAGAAAGACAAAGAGAACATGTGAGTGATAGTCCCTCTCTGCCTCTCTCTTATGCTATCAACCTGTACTTTCTCTTTTTCTCTCATGCTCTCTCTTACCCCTCCCTCTCTTGCTCTCTTTTGCGCCTCCCTCTCCAACTCTTTCTCTCCCATTATCCCTCTCTCATTTTCTTAATCCCACTTGTGCTATGTCTCTCTTTTTTTCAACCACCCTCCTCATTCTCGTACCTTATCTCTCCTTCCTCTCAAGAAAGATAGAAAGACTAGTGAGACAAAGAGAAAGAAAGGGAAGAGTAGAATGAGAGAAAGAGTAATACAAGGAGGAATAGAAAATAAGAGACAAAGTGATAGAGAGAAAAAAATAAAAAGTTGGAGAAGATAGAGAGAAAAGAGAGATAGAGAGAGAACTCACTTTCTCTAGAGTGGGAGAGAGCAAGAGAGATTTGAGTGAAAAAATATAGGGTGACAGGGAGTGAGGGATTGAGAGAGAGACTAATGATTTTGAGAGAGGTTAGTGGTATGAGAGAAAGCTACAAACTTGGTCAGGGAGGCACAGTTAGGTTGATGGTGGGAAATAAAGAGAGAGGGTAGAGTAAGAGTTAGAGAGAGATGGGAAAGAGTAAGAGAAGCGAACAAGAGAAGGAGAGAGAGTGTAATTGAGTGTTAGATAGGAAGAGTTAGAAAGAGATATGGAGAGAAGTGAAAATTGAGAGAGATAGGGAGACTAGTAGTGAAAAATAGAGTAGGAAAGTAAGAGAGAGAAAAAATAAAGTGAGAGTGAATGTTTTAGAGAGTGTGTGAGAGATAGTGAGAAGGTATAGGATAGAGGGAATATTGATAGAAGAGAGAGCATGATAGAGATGTTGAAATGGAGGATAATAGTTTGAAAGAGAGAAAAAGATAATGTAGTCCCTCTCTCCCACACACTCTCTCTAAGTATTTCTCTCTTTTTCACTCTCTCTTTTTTACTCTCTTTATCACTCTCTCTATTTCTTAGTTTGACATGGAGGGATAATGATATAAAGAAATAGATAAAGAGAGACAAATTGAGAGAGAATATATGACAGAGAAAGAGAGAGCATAATAGAGGGAAGGAGTTGAAGGATGGCGAGAGTGTTAGAGAGAAGAGAAAGTGAGAGAGAGAAGGGGATGGAGGTAAGTGTGAGAGAGAGAAATAGGGTTGGAGAGAGAGGAGAAAGAGAGTGTGGGAAAGTTAGCATGGTAGATTTAGAGAGAGAGAGGATGTTAGTCTTAGAGAGGGAGAGAATGAAAGTTATGAAGAGAGAGTGTTTGTGAGAGAGTATAGAGATGGTGAGAGAAGACAAAAAGTGGAGAAAGAGGGAGAGAAGAGAGAGAGAGAGAGAGAGAGAGAGAAAGAGTTCTCTTTTTTATCTCTATTTCTCTCCCACTCTAATTAGAGTGTGATAGTGTTAGAGGAAAGATGGAGAGAGAGAGAGAGTAAGATAGAGAAGGGAGGAAGAAAGAAGAAAGAGAGTTAGAGAGGGGAGTAAGAGAGGGAGCCTTATTTTCTTGTCTCGTCTTTCTCTCTCTTTATATTTGGTGATGGAATAACAAAGAGCTAAAAAAGACAGAGGGAAAGAAGGAAAGTGAGATAGTGATAAATAAATGAAGAGAGAAGAGAAAACAATAAGAGAGATAGGGAGATATGAGGGTGATAAATAAAAATAGAGTGAGACTCACTCTATTTCTTAGACTCACTCGCTCTTTCTTTGGCTTTCTTTATTCACTCCTCTCCCTCTTTAGCACTCTCTCTTCATCATTATTACTATCCCTCTCTCTCTCCCCCACTCTCTAACTTTCCATTCCACCCACTTGAAAATGTAAGAAAGAGAGAGAGAGATAGAGAGAGAAAGATAGAATAGAGAATAAAAGATCTGGTCACTCTTCTCAAAAGCTGGGGAGCAAGAGTGAACAAGTGATAGAGAGAGATGAGGTACATGTTGAAGGTATGAGAGAGGTTGATGGTATGAGAAAGAGAGAGGGAGAAGAGAAGAGAGATGGAGGATAGGGAGGGAGAAAGAGATGAAGAGAAAGAGCAAAAGAGAGCTAGAGAGAGCTTAAGAAAGAGTAAGCATGGAGAGTGGGTGGAAGAAAGAGTGAAAGTGAGATAGAGGAGAGGTATAGAGAGTGATAGATAGTGAGACAGAGAAAAAGAGAGAGTGGCAATGAGATATGGTGTGAGATAGAGAAAGGTAGTGAGCAAGAGCAATAAGATTGAGATAGAGATTGTTCAAAAGAGAAAGAGGGAAGTGAAAGAGAGAAAAAGGGGAGCCAGACTAAAAGATGGGAAAGAAGAAACAAAGCAAATGAGAACATTTTGCGATACATATAATGAGAAAAGAGAGTGAAAAAGAACAAGAGAGAGAGAGAGAGAGCATTATGGGGAAGATTAATAAGAGAGAAAGAGAGAATAACAATAGAGGAGAGATAAATAGAAAGGGAGAGAGATGGAGAGAGGGAGAGATGTAGAGCAAGACGTAAGAGAGAAATACAGAGATTGAAAGAGGAGATGATGAAGGATAGTGCTAGAATGAGAGAGATAAAGATATTAGGACCAATGTGAGTGAGAGAGACAAGGGAGAGAGAAATGAGGGAGTATCCTCAACACCGTTGATCGTCTCCAAGGTAGAATACTACAAGATGAGTAAAGTAAACAAAATGGAATTTGATTTCTACGAAGAAGTTCAAAGAGAATTCATCAACATAGTAGAAGGCTTGGAGCTATACACTAGGGTCTTCTCCGAAAGCGACGAAAGAAGTATTCTCGACTGCATTTTTTATCTAAGAGACATGGGTCGAGCATGCCTTCTGATGGAAAGAACTTATTCTGAGCCACAGAATTGGATACGTGGGAAAGGCAGAGTCACCATACAATGTGACTGTTGTTACAATTTCACCTAAGACAGACAAGGAAACCCACAGGGGATTTTGAGATACGATGAAGTGGACACACTACCTCCCATGATAAAATGGATGATCAAGAGAATGGTCCAATGGAGCATACTTCCAACCGATTGTATTCCAAATAGCTGTATTATCAATATATATGATGCAGGTGACTGTATACACCCGCATATTGACCATCACGACTTTGTGAGAACTTTTCGCACGGTCTCTTTCATGAGCAAAAACAACATTTTATTTGGAGAGATAGACATCGTTGGCCTCAGTGAGTTCAGAGGATCAGTGGAGATTCTGTTACCAATGGGCTCAGTGTTTGTTCTTAAAGGAAATGGAGCAGACATCGCCAAATATTGCATTCCCGGGGTGCAATACCCCAGAGTTTCTGTAATTTTCTGAAGAATGGATGACAACAAGATGTCATATAGATTCCAGCCAAATTCAGAGTTGGAAGAACTACTCCTTACGAGCTATGAGAGAGTTGCACCTTTAAGTACATGCAAAGGGAACTCTTGTCCTAGAGCATGACTTAGTAGGTCAGCTCGATCGGGAGCTCGCCCCGCCAGAGATGGACATTCAGGAGATACCTTTTTGTACCGCGTTTTGACACAGCAGATATGATGATATATGTATCAAATACGCTCAGCTTGTTATGTGTACCCAGCATGAGATATTTTTAGATGTACTTTGATGCATTCTGCATTTTGTACTATTTGAGGCTCTGGCCTGTACTCAATCTGTAACACCCTTTGAAGCAGATTAATGAAATTTCTTTCGAAATTTTGTCTGTTTGTTCAATTGCTCTTTTGTGTGATAGATAAAGAGCCATAGAACCATATATTGATTCTGAAGAACAAAGAACAAAACAATAAAAACTTAATAATAAAGTTCAAATAAAACACTCTTTTCAAAATCAATCAACCAACGAAAATTAAATTTTGGAAAACATATTTTGAAAATTAAAACATGATAAAACAACAAGAAAAATGAAAATAAATCTATTGAGTTGATTCTCTCGATTTCAGGGTCTCTACTCTTTGCTCGAACAACACGACTGTCATTGTCTGCACTAAATCTCACAAAATTTCACATATCTTCTTCACCAATGTCGGCATTATCACAAGACACATATCTATGGGTTCAACACCGCAAACTCTTTGTAAATTTTAACTTTCATTACAGAATCAGTCCCTAACTTCTAATTCCCTTATTTTGAGGTCGATCCTAACTTCCGATCCTCTTTTTGAAATTGATCCTTAAATTTTAGCTCTCATTTTTGAATCAATCCCTAACTTCTGATTCCCTCGTTTCGAGGTTGGTCCCTAACTTCCGATCCTCTTTCTGAGATTGATCCTTAAATTTCAATTCTCATTTCGAAGCCAGTCCCTAAATACTGATTCCTATCTTTCGAGGTCGGTACCTAAATTTTGACTCACTTTCTGAGATTGATACCTAAATTTCAATTCTCATTTTGGAGTCAATCCCTAACTTCTGATTCCCTCCTTTCGAGATCGGTCCTTAACTTCCGATTCTCTTTTTGAGATTGATACATAAATTTCAATTCTCGTTTTGAAATCAGTCCCCAACTTCTGATTCCCTCTTTCGAGAGTGTCCCTAACTTCCGATCCTTTTTTTGAGATTGATACCTAAATTTCAATTCTCATTTCAGAATCAGTCCCTAACTTCTGATTTCGTCCTTTCGAGATTGGTCTCTAGCTTCTGATTCTCTTTCTGAGATTGATTCCTAAATTTCAATTCTCATTTCAGAGTCTGTCCCTAACTTCTGAATCTCTTTATGAGATTGATCTATAAATTTCAATTCTAATTTTGGAATAGTCTCTAACTTTTGCTTCCCTCATTTCGTGGTCGGTCCATAATTTAGGATCCTCTTTTTATGATTGATCCTTGAATTTCAACTCTCATTTCAGTATCAGTCCCTAACTTCTGATTCCCTCGTTTCGAGGTCGGTCCCTAACTTTCGATCCTCTTTTTGAGATTGATCCTTAAATTTCAACTCTCATTTCGGAATCAGTCCCTAACTTCTGATTCCCTCCTTTCGAGATCAATCCCTAACTTCCGATCATCTTTTTGAGATTTGATACCTAAATTTCAATTCTCATTTTGGCTTGAATCGGTATGAGATATGAGTTGGTTTCTATTTAGTTGGAATACTTAAGTCAGCTGATGCATAGGAGGTGGATCACTAACAATTTTGGGAAGTTTTCTTTAAGTTTGGAAATTGAATGTGGAAAGAATGGCATGCAGTTTACCTTTATTTGCTTCATTTTGTAGAGTTGCAGTTAGCTTTGTTTTATGATTTGGATATTTGTGAAACAATCACATAGCTTTCCTTTGCTTTATATTTTAAATATTTTGGAATGAACCGTCAACATTTTTTTTGGGGTGGCTTAGTTGTAAGAATCTGAAATTTTGGGTGGCTTAGTTGTAAGAATCTGAAATTTTGGGCGGCTTATTTGTAAGAATCTAAAGTTTTGGGCGGCATGCATGTGAGTGTGCGTTAAGGTTCCTTCTCTTTCTCGTTTAATAGAGGACTGAAATTCAAAGATATATGCATTGTTTATGGAAACCTGGAGCTTTTATATATTCGAGCAAGGTGAAAATTTGAAGCTCATGCATTTTCTTACTTTGGGAATAATTTAAAAATATTAAACTTATGATATGCAGAAATTTTGAAAAGGAGAATCTGGAATTAAGGAATTCAATTCTGTTTTTGGCCTCACATATTTACTGTGTTTGCCCCTCATCCTCGTTGTTTTGCAGAGTTCAATATAGCATATGTTTGGGCTCGAATTTGAATGATGATTGGAACCTCTAAATGAACCTTTTTCAGTGGTGATTTGGGTTCAGTTTACACCAAAGCTTGAAGTTTACACATATACCACCCCACTCTTTAGTACTTACATATCTAACACCTAAACTTTAATCTTTACATGCATACCACCTGTTCTTATGTGTTTAATTGCAGCACTTATATACATACCACTCAATCCTTATATGTTTACATTTATAACACTCAAATTGCAGCATTTGCATGTATACCATAGAATTCTTATATTTATGCTCAAATCTAACAACTGAATTTAAATAGGAGGTTATATATTTGCTGCTCCATTGAAATTTTGGTATGGCATGATATAATATTTTGCTGTGTGTTGGCTTCGGTTTTGTCGGATGGAGGGCTCAGTTTTTGGCTTCTATGGGTCCTATTATGGTGAGATATGTGGCTTGATTTTTTTTGGCTTTATGCTGGGTTTGGTTTTTCCCAGCATAAATTTGAGCCTTATGCTTGGTTCGGTTTTACCCTTATATTGGGCTCGGTTTTGCATTGTGACGACTAGGTTTTGCCTTATGTTGGGATCGGTTTTAGCTCTTTGTGGCTGTTCTCTTGGCTCAAACTCTATGCTATGTGAAAATTTAATATTGTGGACCTCTTAGGGACCTATTTTGAGGCCTCGGTTTGACTCCAAGCTGCGCTTTATGTATTTGAAATCCATATTATATGGAATATCGGTTTGGGGCTTGATTTTTGGTTTCCTATTATGTTTGCCCTTGTTCGAAACACATGCAGGTGATTTTATATGATTTTGGAGCTTTGAAAAAGCTTATTTTGGGGCTAGGTTCTATCCCCTGTTGCTGCCCCTCTATTCGATTTACATGTTGAATGAAAAGTTGGGTTGTTATGTACTTCTGGGGCTTGTTTTGGTGGCTCGATTTTGCTCCATCATGCTACTTTCTCCTATTTTAAACATTATTTGAATGAAAATTTTGGTTTTAAGCCTTTTTGGAACTTGATTTGGTGGTTTCCTTGCTGCTCCTACCCGTGAGCTTGTAGAATTTTGGTGGGATTTGGTTTGTTACCCCTCTTTGCTGTCCCTACTTGTGAGTTTACATTGGAGCTTTTTCTTCTTGCCCCTACCCGTGAGCTTCTGTCCTCCTTCTTGTCCCAAACCGTGAGATTGTATTAGGGTTTGGTTGTGCTTTTTCTAGGCCTATACTCGTGGGCTTGTTATGTGGTTTTGGCTGTGCCTTTTCTTGGCCTTACCCGTAAGCCCCTGTCTTCTTTCACACCCCTACTCGTGATCCTGTTGAGGTTTTGTTCCGGTTCATTTTGCCCTCTTGATTTACCCTGGCCATGAGCACTTATATATTCTTCAAATTGTTGTGGCACTTATCTAATATGAAGAGATTTTAACGAGGGTTGGAATTGAATGGTTTTGATATTGGCATGATTTTTGGGAGTTTAGAAGGTTACCCTCTATGGATTATTTTTCCTTTATTTTGTGAAATATGGAAGGTTCTTACAACTTTAATTTGAAAAAGCATAAGGTTGATATGAATCGGATTTATGAAAGATTTAAGGTTCGACATTAAGATTGGATAGTCTAATGCTACATTTGAGTTCAGGTTTAGGTGTACGAGTATTTAGGTAGTGGTGGAGCCGTGTATACAATGGTCACATTGATTCGAGCTCATTTCTACTTGTTCAAAAAAAGATTTAGAAAGGATACCCTTCTTGGGTTGATCCATTTATAAAATTTGAGAAAATGATATCCTCTTTGGACTGATTCAAGGACCTTGGGCCTTTCTTTTCAGATATTTTTTTCATAGGTTTTGAGGGATGATTAACCCTTCACCTTTTCAATCTTTTAGGTGGATCAGTTCCTCCTCTCTCTCATCCCCATTTTTATTCTTTTTTCATTGCTTCTTGGTTATGTTTTAGGTGCTTATGTCTGATACATAAGTGCACATGTATAGCCTTTTGCTATATGTGAAACCATCAAGCAAGGTCGCAAGTAGGTCGGTTTTGTTTTGGGGCTTAGGGCGGTGATGACAAAAGCACACCGGTGGTAGAGCGGAATGATATATCATCCTACGACATCAGGACCCAATTTAGGGGATCGATGAACCATATGATGATAATATCAATTACCAACACAAGACTAGCGGGAGAACCATATCTTCTTAGGTTGTTGGCGGTCCTACGTCCGACGACGTGATCGACTCGTGAACAATTATACTTTTCAAAAACTGATAATAATAGAACATGATAAGAACATATACAATATTTATAAAAATATTTTCACTACAAAATTGATACAACTTTCTTTTTGTATGCCTGAAATCTGTGTGCATGCTAAAACATAAATTTTAAATGTGTTACAACTTGGTTGCCCACTTGTTGATTAGCGATACCGGGCTAAGGAGTACCCTCCTAAGTTAGGTTTAGTAGGACACCCTTCTAGTTGAGTGGTGAGCTCTATACATTCAGGTGACTGATAGAAGCCTTCGAATGTCCCTTGAGTACAAATATATTATATTTGAGCCTAGCCCCGACCCAAGTGGTTGCGGTCACCTCTTTTAGGATTTTTCGTATGTTTTATTAGAATTTGTTAGCAAAGAACTCATGGTCCTTTTTCAGGATCTTCCCGAGATTTTGATAATTTTCTATGAATTATCATTTGTCAAATTTTCCCGATTTTTTCATCGTTGGTCATTCACCGCTTTTCATCGAGTTTTCTAGGTGGCATTTCTTTTGTTGCCAACTTTTACCTATACAATGCATGCTAGCTTGTTCCTTAAATTCTATTACTCTACTCAAAACTGTTACATCAACTACACTTAAATTAGCAGTGAGCCTCCAAGGTCTACATGTTTGTTTTACATTTACAGCGCTTTATTTTACATCACACTTTACTGTTTCTTGTCTATTGTACATTCTACTGCTTTCCTTCACTATTCCTTAGAGTAGGAGGTCAGTAGTCGGTTTTATGGGAGGTACCCGGTAGCAGACCGTTGGCTCAACAATTGCTTGCACACATAGAACTAACATCGAACTCGAAGGTGCTACGATGAGGAGCTTGGAGCTAGCATTATGGGCAGCCCGACCATCTTCAACAGCAGATAATGTCTATGCTAGCTAAACCAATCCTTAGAAATTAAACAACATTCAATAGGATTTTGAGGTTGTTTGCCTAGTGCGACGTAATTCCTCAACTTCTCTTTTGGTCTTTGTACAGCTCTACTATACAATCTAATCGCTAACCTATGTTAGGATTTCAATGTTGTCGTCCGTCACGACCTAACCATCACACGTCTTTCAGGCTATTTGTGTGAGCGTTCCACATGAATGTAAGCCCTAATTAATAAAATTGGCAAGATGAAACACTTAAATATTTCTCCTCTAAACTAAAGCCAAACCAAAGGGTAACTTGGGAAGTCACCAAGGTTCTCCTTTGGATCTATGCCACCCCATAGTTCTTCCTCTTTTGGAATCTACAATAAATGTTCCAAATTTGAGTCAATCCCCTTTCACATCTCTTCATCCAATTTTGTTGAAAAGTCTTATTCCTTTGATCTCCTTGAAGATAATATTTTTGATTTTTATCGAGAGTTTTGTTAGGTGACTTCAGCCATCTAAGATGTAATTAACTATAGGGGCTTGCACTTATAGGAAGCTTCTCTGAACCTAGCTTAATATAAATCCTATTTAAGTTTTTGTATTAAATAGGGGAACTTTTCGGCAAATAAAATGGTTTCGCAGACCAAACGAATTTCCTATATTTCTTAGTTTATTTGATCGAGACTCATCCTCAATTCTTGTGTTTATCATTCGGGATAGATATAAGGTTTGAGATATAGTGCTCTTTTATTTAAACTATGAAAGATATGAGATCAGTTTGATTTCATATTTTTCTAAACTATACATATATACACGTAAATTAAACTTTCTTTCAATGTGGGCGATGAGATTTTGATTTCGGCGGCTGACAGCTTCCAACGGGCAACTCCTCTAACCAAAAATAGTGCCGACAGATATGAAAGTTGGAAATTTAGAGAGAAAAGGTAGAGGGTATGACAAAGAGGGAGGGAGGGTGAGAGAGATGTGGGGATAGAGAGAGAGTAGGGAGAGCGAAGAAGAGATAGAGCTTGAGATTAGGTAGGGAGAAGAAATGTCACAAGGAGGGAGAGAGAGGAAAGGATGGATATCAAGTGGGAGAGAGACTTAATGAGTGTGAGAGGGGGAGAGAGAGTGTGAGAGAAGCGAGGTAAGAAGTGACAATGAGTGTGGGACCAAGAGAGAGAAATGGATAGAGGGAGAGAGTATAAGAATGAGAGTGAGAGAGACAGTGAGCAAGGGAAACTGAATGAAGATAAAGAACAAGAGCGAGCGAGGGACTAAGAGAGAGAGAAGAGGGAGCGAGAAGTGAGAGAGAAAGGGAGAGGTAGCAAGTGAGTGAGGGTGGGTGGTAGTGAGAAAATGAGAAATGAGAGAGGAGATAAAGAGAAGTAGTTAGATAGAGAGAGTGGAAGATTAAGCTTCGTTATTGTTCTCTATGCACTCTTTTTCTTTATATTTCATGTCTCACTCTCTCTTATATCCCTAATTTGTCCTTGCACTTTTTCCTATCTCTCTCTCTTTCTTAATCTCTCTCGCTCACTCTCTCTTTCCCTCCCTCTCTCTAACTCCCACTTTTCTATCTTACTTTCCTTCTCTCATCCTTACTCTCTCTCTTCTCGCTTTCTCACCTCTCACTTTGTCCTTCCATTTATTACGCTCTCAAGGTCTTTATTAGACCACTCACCCTTCTTGCTTTATCTAGCACTCTCTTTTTCTCTCAATCTTCCTCCCTCAGCTTATTTCTCTACCTCCTATCTCAATCTCTCTTTCCCTTCTCTTCTCTCATTCTATCCCCGCCTTTCTCTCATTCTCTCTCTCCCTCTCTCTCCACTTTCTCTCTCTTGCTCTCTCTTTCCCTCCATCCCTCTATATCTCTTTTTGTCTCTCTCTCTCTCACCTTCTCTCCCCCTTGATACAAAAATCTCTCTTTATTTTGTCTAATCTTTTTTCACTCTCTTCTCTCTTTCCCACTCACTCGCCCAAATCTCTTCCTTTTCCTTGCATTATCTCACACTCACCTTCTTACTCTCTACTCTCTCCCTTTGTATCTAGCGCTTTTCCTTTATTCTTTGTACGCCCTCTCCCATCTTCCCTTTCACATTCTCTCTACCTCATTATCTTTAACTCAATTTTTTTTTCTCATCTTTCGCTCTCTTTTCTCTCTAACTATTCTTTTTATTTTTCCTCTCTCTCACTCTTCTATCTATAGCTCACTTTCTTTCTCACTCTTTTTCTCCATCTCTTTGTCACTCTCCTCGCCCCTCCCTTACTCCTTTCCTCACTTTATAGCTCCCCTTTCATTCCCTTATTCTCTCTTTTTAACTCTTCCTCCTTCCCTCCCACCTTCTCTCAGATCTTTCTCTCTTGATCTCTCTCTCTCTATCGCTCTCAAACTTTAACCCCCTCTCATACTCTAACTCTCTCACTCTTTCCCTCTTCTTTTACCTTTTCTCTCTCAAATAAATTCTCTCTTAAACCTACCTTCTCTCGCTCCCTTTCTCTCTCTCTCTCTCTCACCCCTCTGAATGTTTATCCTTCCCACTTTTACTTTATCTCTCTCACACACTCTTCTATTTCTCTCCCTCTTCTCTCACCATTACTCTCTCACTTTTTCTCTTCCCTACCTTCCCTCCCTCCCTCTCTCTCTCCCACTCTCTCTCATCCTTCTCAGTCTCTTGTTCTATTTGTTGATTTATCTCTCTCACCCTATTCTCCTCCATCTCCTCTCCTCCTTCGATCCTTCTATTTCTCTCACAATCTCTCTCACTCTCTCATCTCATTCATTCTATTCTATCCTCTCTTGCTCTCTCCCCCTTCCTCCCTAACCCTTTGTCTTTCTCACCTCTCCTCTCTCATTATCTCTCCCTCACTCTCACTCTCACTTTAACTCCCTCCCTCTCTATCCCTCTTTCTTTTCTTGTTCTCTCTTTTATTATTCTCTCTTACTCTCTTTCCCTCTCTTTCTCTCTCGCTACCTTTCTTTTTCTCTCTCTTTCCTAACCTGCTATCCCTCCCTCTCTTCTTATCTCTCACTGTCAAACTCTATATATTTATCCTCCCTCCCTTAATTTATTCATCTCTTTTATGCATTTAACTTCACTCTTCTATTATCTTTCTCTATGTCTATCCAGGATGAGATATAGAGGGAGAGATTGTGAGAGGTAAGGAGGAAGAAGAGAGAGCAAGAGAAAGATGAGTGAGAGAGAGTGATGATAAAAGAGAGCAAAAATAATATGAGAGAAAGAAAATCAGAGAAGTGAGTGAGAGATTATGAGAGAGAAAAGAGTGTGTGAGAGAATAGGAGAGAGAGCTTGAGAGAGTTTAAGTGGGAGATGTTTAGACAGAAAACAGGAGCAAAAGAGGGAAGGCAAAGAGAAGAGCAAAGGTATAGAGAAAAGGAGAGAATAAGAGGCAAAGAGCAGGAGTTAAAGAGTGAGAGACTGAGAGAGAGAAAAGTGAAAAAATAGAAATGTCGGTAGTGTCAGAATGAGTAAACTAAAGAAAGAGAGAGAGTGATGGAGGGGGAGGAGATAGAAATGAGGGAAGAAGAGCGAGAGAAGAGAGAGAGAGGAATGTAGGGAGGGGGAGAGAGAGAGCAAGAAAAAAGAGTGAGAGAGTGAATGAGAGAGAGAGCATGAGAGACAGAAAGCTAATGAAGATAAAGGGAGGAGAGTGAGAGAGACAATAAGAGAGAAGGGCATAAATGAGTGATTGAGAAAGAAAAAATAAGAGGAGAAAGAAAGAGATATGGAAGGCATGAGAGAGTTAGAGTGTGAGAGAATTAAACTTAGAGGGAGAGAAAATGAGAGAGATCAAGTAAGAGATTGGGAGAGAGAGGAGGGATAAGGATAGAGTGAGAGAAAGACGGAGTTCTGGATAGAGAGGAAGAAAGTGCAAGATAGTGGGAGAGAGGGATGGAAATAGATAGAGAATGATAGATAGAGAGAGATGTGGAGAGAAGGTTAATAGTTTAAAAGAGGGATATACAGAGAAATAGAGAGCATGAAAGAGAATGAGAGTGAGGGAGATGTGAGGGAGAAGTAAAATAGGGAGAGGAATGGGGAGGGTGAGAGGGAGAAAGTGTGTGTGAGAGAAAGAAGAGATATAAGGAGAGTTCAAGTGTGAGATAGTGACAAAGATAAAGCAAGAGTGAGGGATGGAGAGAGAGAGAGTTAGGGATGGAGGGTGGGAGCAAAAAGAGAAAGAAGAAAGAGACAGTGTGTGTGTGTGAGTGTGAGTGAGAGAGAGAGAGAGAAATAAATGAAGCAAGAGAGAGAAGGACAGTGAGAGAGGAAGTGAGGAATGGAGAGACAGAGAGACTGGGAGATCAAGACAGAGATAGAGAGGGAGAGAGAGAAAGAGAGGAGGAGGAAGTAAGAGGGAAAGAAATAGAGAGCCTCACTCTCTTCCACTCCCTTTCTTCCTTATTCCACTTCATATCTCTCCATTGCATTTTTATCTCTCTCTCTTTTTCTATTTCTCCCCATTTCTACATATCAAATAATAGAGGTAAGAAGGGTGATAGAGGAAGTGAGATAGAGTGAGAGAGAGATAACAATGAAGAGAAAGAGTAAAAGAGAGAGAGAAAAAGAGACAATGAGAGAGAGGCAAGAGGGAGAGGAGATGGGGGAGGGAAGGAGAGATAGTGTGAGAGAGCTGGAAAGGTTGAGGAAGAAATTAGATGGCGAGAGAGAGTGAGAAACGATAAGAAACAAAGAGAGAGGGATGTTGAGAGAGAGAATAGTATGTTTTTGAAAGAGAAGAAAGAGACAGGCATTTAGAGAGACGGAGAGAGAAAGAGACAAAAAAGGGTAGATAGATTGTGACAGAGATAAAAAGGAATTGAAAGAGGGTGAGGGAGAGAAAGAGTAATAGGGAGAGGGAGAGAGTGAGAGAGAAAGAGTGAGGATAGAGGATGAGAGAAAGAACCACCAACCCTTCTCTCTCTCTCTTTTTCCTCGCTTTCTCTACTTTTGCTTTGCCCTCTCTCCCTCACTCTGTCTCCCTTTCCTCCCTCTCTCAATCTCCTTTTATCTCTCCCACTTTTTTTCTTATGCTCTATCTTTTTCCCCCTCCCTCCTTGTCCTTCCCTATCCCACTTTGTCCCTTATCCTTCATTCCCTCACCCATCTCATTCTCTTTGTCCTTCTCTTTTTCTCACAATTATTTCTATCTTTTTTATCTTTCTTGCATTTACTCTCTCACCCTAACTCTCCCTCCTTCCATTCATCCCTCTCTATTGCTCTATCTCTCAATAAATTTTTTTCTCTCTTGCTCCTTACTCTATCTCATTATTCTCTCTCTCTTACTCTCTCAATCATTCCTCATCTCATCTCTCTCTACCTCACCATCTCTCTCACTCTCTTACTCCCTCCCACCCTCTCTCACTCTCTTACTCTCTTACTCCCACCCACCCTCTCTTTATACCTCACCATCTCTCTCACTCTCTAGGGGGAGAGAGCCTTGAGAGAAAAAGTGGTTAGTGAGTGAGTTAAAAAGAGAAGAGACGAGAAGTAAGAAAGAGATGCGGAGGGAGAAGTGAGGAAGTGAGAGAAATTGAGAGAGAGGAGGGATATAGAGAGAGTGAGAGAGATAAAAAGAGAGTGAGAGTAGAGGGAGTTCTAAAAGGAGAGAAAGAAAGAGCAAGCTAGTGGGAGAAAGGGAGGGAGAAAGAGAGAGAATGACAAATAGATAGAGAGGTGAGAGAGAGGGCTTAATAGTTCAAGAGAGAGATATATGGAGAAATAGAAGGCATGAAAGAGAATGAGATTGGGCGATAGAAGAGAGAAGAGAGAGAGGTAGAGAGGGTAGGGAGGAAGTCTAGGAAGGAGAGTGATAGTGAGATAGATAATAGACAGATTGAGAGTGAAAGCGTGTGTAGGAGAGTGAGAAGAGAGAAAAGAAGAGTGCAAGTGTGAGAGAGAGGGTGAGGAATATGAAGTAAAAGAGATGGAGTGAGAGAGGGAGCTTTAAGTCGGGTGGGAGGGAGCAGTAAAAAGAAATGAAAAAAGAGAGAGAGTGCGTGTGTGTGAGAGAGAGAGTTGGTGAGAGAGGGAGAGAAAAAAATTAAGCAAGAGAGAGGGATATTGAGAGAGGGACTGAGGTTGAAAGAGTGAGGGATGGATACAGAGAGAAGGAGCTCAAGAGAGAGATTGAGAGAGGAAAAGAGAGGGACAGAGAGTAAGGGAAAGAGAGATTGAGGGTGATATAGAGCATGAGAATGAGTGTGGGAGAGATATAAAGGTTGAGAAGTCGAGGGAGAGATAGATATATGGAGCGAGAAAGGGAGGGAGAAACAAAAAATACAACTGAAGGGAGTGAGAAACAAAGATGGTTTATGATAAAGGGAGAAGGAGATAGTGAGAAGGTTACGAGAGAGAAATATGTCTCCCTCTCTTTTCTCACTCTCTCTCCTTCACCGAAATATTCTTTTCTCTCTCACCCTCTATTCTTTTTCTATCTTTCTCTCACACACACTCTCTCTGTATCTTTTTATTCCTTTCTCTCACTCTCCCTCCCTTACTTTTACCATTCATCTCTCTCATACTAACAACCTCACTCTCTTCAACTCTCTTTCTTTCTTTTTCTCCTCCCTCTCTTTCCACTGTCTCCTTTATCTCTCACCCTCTCTCTCTTTAACTCTTTCTCCCCATTTCTACCTCTCACATGATAGAGGTAGGAAGGGAAAATGGGAGAAAGGGAGAATTGGAGAGTCATAGAGAGTGGAGGGATAACGAAGAGGGAGACCAAGGACAAGAGAAAGAGAGACAATGAGAGAGAGACGGGAGGAAGAGGATATATGGGAGGGAATGAGAGAGAGTAGAGAGAGCTAGATGGTAGGAAAGAGCAAGAGAGTTTGAGCTAGTGGGGGAGATTGAGAGAACAAGAGAGAGGGAGGCATAGAGTGAAAAGAGTGTGCACTTGAGAGAGAAGATAGAGAGAGACTACTAGAGAGACAGAGAGAGAAAAAGAGGAAGAGAGAAATAAGGGAGATAAAGTGAGAGAGAGAGAGAGAAAGAAAGGAAGCTAAGGAGAGTGAGGGAGAGAAAGAGTAATAAAGAGGGAGAGAGTGGGATAGAGAGAAGAGAGAGGGAGTAAGGGAAGGAGAAAGAAAGTAAGTAAAAGAGAATGAGTGAGAGAACCTCCCTCTCTTCTCTCTCTCTCTTTCTTCTCACACTCTCTGTAATTTTGCTCCTTTCTTGCTCTCACACTGCCTCCCACTCCCTCCATCTCTCAGTCTTTTCTATTTTCTCCCACTTTTTTTCTTCTACTCTATATCTTTCTTCCCCCTTCTCCCTCCCTATCACTCTTCCTCCCTTATCTGTCACTCTTTCACTCGTCTCATTCTCTACCTCCCTCTCTTTTTTCTCACTTCTTTCATTCTTTTTTTTCTCTTTCCCACTTCCACTCTCTCAACCTGCCTTCATCCCTCTTTATGACTTTTCCTCTCTCTCTCTCTCTCTTACTCTATCAATCAATTTCTTTCTCTCTCTCTCTCTCCCTCTCTCACTCTAATTCTCTCTTCTTCCCTCTCCTCATCCCTCTATCTCGCTCCTCACCTATCTCTCTCTCTCGCTCTCTCTAGAATTTTATCTCTGATCCTCTCCTTGTTCTCTCATCTTTTTCTATAGTGATGGAATAAGAGTGAGAGAGGTAAATTGGGAGAAAAGAGTAATATCTTTTGATAATTTGGGTGAAGAGAAGAGAGAGATGGTGAGACTGAGAGCAAGAAAAGAAGAATATGTTAAAGGTCAAAATAAAGCTCCCTCTTTTTGTTTCTCCCTCTTGCTCTCTCATTCTCTATCGCACTCTTGCTCTCTCTCCTAATTTCTCTTTCTCATAGTTTCTCTCTCTCTTTCTAGTTTACTCTCACTCTATCTCTCTTCCATCATCTGACATTAACTCTCTCCATTCCTTGCTCAACTTGCTCGCTCTCACTCTTTTTCTCTACCTTGTTGACTCATCTTTATCTCTCTCTCTCACTCTACTCTCTTTATCATTCTCTCTTCCCTCTTTCTCCCTTTTCTCCCTCCCCTACTTCCTCTTTGTGTCGCTCTGTTACTTCATCTTTATATCTCACTTTCTCTATCTCACTCTCCCTTCTTTCACTCCCCATCTCCATTCTCTCCCTTTCTCTCTCTATCTACATTTTTTCTCTCTCACACACTCTATCTCTTGATCTCTCTCTATCTTGCTCTCTCATTCTTTATTTTTATCTCTCATTCTTTTCTCTACTGCTTTATCTTTCTCTCTCTCACTTGCTCTCTCTATCCCTCTCTCTGTCATGCTCCCTCTCTCTATATCTTTCTCTCTCACTCTCGCTTCTCTTACTCCATCTTCTTTGTCTCTCACCTTTTTCTCTAGCCATCTCCTCTCCCTCTCTCCATCCCTACTCCTCCCTTTTAGGTGAGATAATGAGAGAGAGAGGGAGGAGATATATAAAGTGATAGTGAAAAAAAGGAGAGAGGGAGATAGAGAGATAAAGTGATAAGAGAAAGAGGGAATACAAAAAGACATCTAGCTCTCTTTGTTAGATATAAAGGGATAGTCTTTCTCTCTCTCTTCTCGCATGCTCCTTCCCTTATAGTATTCCCTCCTCTCCTACTTTCTCTTGGTCCCAGTTTCTTCTATGCTAGAGAAATAAAGACAAGGAAAGCATGAGAGAGAGTGTTAGAGAAAATAGTGACAGAAAGAGTGAGAGTTAGAGATCATCGCTCTCCCTTTCTTCTCTCATCTCTTTTCTCTTTTCGTATCTTTTTCTAAAAGTTGGCATAGCGGCTTAGTTATTTTTGAAAATTTTTTTATGTAGCGCCTATAAAAACTAGCATGTCCTAGAAAACTTCTCACCCCTTTAACATTAGTAGGCGGTAATAATTTTTCTATAACTTAGATTTTTGCGGGATCTACCTCCATGCCTTTTTCAAAAATTTTATGCCCAAGTACAATACCTCCTGCAACCATAAATTGACATTTTTCCCAATTTAATACTACATTGACTTTTTCACATACTTCCAGAACTTTTTCTAAATTATTAAAGCATAATTCAAACAAAGTTTCAAATACAAAAAAATCATCCATAAACACTTCCATTCCATGTTCTATAAATTTTCTAAAAATTAACATCATATATCTTTGAAATGTTGCAGGTGCATTGAATCGTCCAAAATGCATTCTACCAAAAGCAAATGTTCCATATGAGCTTGTAAACATTGTTTTCTCTTAATCCTCTGGAGCAATTAGAATTTGGTGATAACCGGTATATCCATCTAAAAAGCAATAATCCTTATTCTCAGCCAGTCTATGCAACATTTGGTCTAAAAAAGGTAAAAGAAATTGATCTTTTATGGGGGCCATATTTAATTTTCTATAATCAATGTAAATTCGCCAACCAATTACTTATTTTATTAGTATTAATTCATTTTTCTTATTTTCTTCAGTAGTCATTCTTCCTTTTTTCGGTACACAGTGAATTGGGCTTACCCAAGTACTGTCTGAAATAGAATATATAATTCTAGCTTCTAACCATTTTAAAATCTCTTTTTTAACAACTTCTTTCATTATTGGGTTTAATCTTCTCGGAGGATCAGCTTTAGGTTCATGTTGTTCATCTAATAAAATTATGTGCATATAAATTGAAGTACTAATTCCTTTAATATCTGCTAAAGTACATCCAAAAGCCTTTTTATTCTTTTTTAGCATTTCTATCAACTTTTGTTCATGAATCTCAGTTCTTCATGTAAATTCGCCAACTCAAAAGATATAATAATCGGCAATGTAGATGAATTTCCTAAGAATACATACTATAAATGGGTAGATAATATCTTTAATTCAAGTTCACGTGGTTTAATACTTGAAGGAGCAAAATTTTTACTATCATTTTCCATCAAGTTTAACGTTTCAAATTTGCCCTGAATATAATCCAAATCTTATCATTTAATTTCATCTTCAATCTAAAAAAATTCGCCTTGCTTAAATTTATCTTCGAATTCTTTTCAAACTGCTCATTACTTAGATAATCAGCTACTTCCATCCTGAAACATTCATTATCTTTTTCTATTACAGGATATTTCATAGCTTTTGTTGAAACATTCATTATCTTTTTCTATTGCAGGATATTTCATAGCTTTGGTTAAATTAAATTTCACTTTTTGATCATTAACTCTCATTATTAATTCTCCCTTTTGCACATCTATTACAGCTCTTCCTGTTGCAAGAAATGGTCTCCCTAAAATAATAAGAATTTCTTTATCTTCCTCTATATTTCAAACTATAAAGTCTACAGGGAAAAAAAATTTATCCTACTAGTACATCTTCTATAACTCCTTTTTGATAAGTTATTGATCAGACAACTAACTGAAGAGTTACAATAGTAGGGGAAATTTCTCCTAATTCTAAACATTTAAAGATCGATAAGGGCATAAGATTGATACTCGCTCCTAAATCACATAAAGCTTTTCCATAAAACTTTTCACCAATTGCACAAGGTATAGTAAAACTACCAGGAAATTTTTCTTTTTCAGGAAGCTTTTTCTGAATAATCACACTACACTCTTCACTGAGTTCAACGGTCTCATGATCTGTAAACTTCCTTTTCTTATTTAGTACATCCTTCATAAATTTCACATAACTTGGCATTTGTTCCAATACTTCAACAAAACGAATATTTATCGTTAACTTCTTAAGGATTTCTAAAAAGTTTGTAAATTGTTTATCTTTATTCTTCTGCTTTAGTCTTTGAGAAAGCGGAGGTGATGGTTTTTTAAAAGGAACCTGTGTTTGTTCTTATTCTTTTTTATCATTTTCCATTTCTTCCTTCTCTTCATTAACTTCAGTTTCTCTTTGGATCCTTGTTTTTATTTCTTTTCCACTTCATAATTGAATAGCTTTAATTTGCTCTTTATTTTGATCTTTTAGATTAACTTCCACAGTACTTGAAATAGATCTTCATAGGATTAACTTCATATGTGAATTAGTATTAATTCAGACGGTCTGTTACGAAGTATAGTACCAAAATGTCCTAATTGATTTTCAATATTTCTAATAGCACCCCCTTGATTCTATATTTGATTTCCCATATTCAACATCACTTTTTCCATCGTAAACATCTTTTTCTTAACTTTTGGGTTAGGATTAGAGTTAAATCATAGAGGATAATAAGGTTAAAAATTAGGATTTTCTTGATTATTCAGATTTATAGATGGATTTACCGAAGTATTATAATTATTCTAACTAAAATTAGGGTGATTTTTCCATCCAGGATTAAAATAATTAGAATATAGATTTTTTTTTCGATTATTTATAACACTTAAGGTTTCATAAGATGGTTGAGTATCAATAATCTGTCCTAGTGAATCTTCCTCTAATACTAGAGGTATTTGAGAATAGTTCACTCCTATTTGATCAATCTTTTTAAAAATAGAAGCAATTTGAGATGCCAAAATAGACATTGCATTAAATTCATGAATAATAGCTACTCTCTTAAAATTTACCTATTCAGAGGGCCATTGAAAATTGTTAGTACTCATTTCTTCAATTAATGAATATGCTTCTTCAAAAGGTTTTGACATTAATGATCCACCCGCAGCAACATCTATAATAGATCTTAATGATCCTACTAATCTATTATAAAAGGTTTGAATTTTTAACCAATCTGGTAAAGCATGGTGTGGGCATTTTCTAAGAAGATCCTTAAATTTTTCTCAGGCTTCATATATCGATTACCCTTCAAACTTACAAAAAGATATAATATCATTTCTAAGCTTAGCGGTTTTGAGGGTATAAAATATTTAGCCAAGAATTTTTGTTATAGTTCTCGCCAAGTTCTAATAGATCCAGGTGCTAATGAGTTTAACCATGCCTTTGCTTTATCCCATAATGAAAAAGGAAAAACTTTAAGCCTAACAAAATTATTAGACACTCCGTCATATTTAAATGTAGAATAAATTTCAAGAAAACTAGCAAGATGTAAGTAAGGATCTTTAGTAGGCGATCCTCCAAACTGATTATTTTGTACCATTTGGATAATAGTAGGTTTAAGCTCAAATGAATTAGCAATAACATTAGGATTTTGAATGGTTAAATGAAGTTTATCTGTTGTCGGATTCGCATAATCTTTTAATCGTCTTTGTCGATTCTCATTTATTGGATTTTCAATATTATTTATCATTTCTTTCAAATTCTTAATTTCTCTTTGTTGTTTTCGAATTTTTCTAATAGTACGTTTTAATTCTAAATCGTAAGGTACTAAACCTTCAGATCCAATATTTCGCATAAACAAATAAAGTAAGCTAAGTAAAATTCTTTAAAAATATAATCTTAATTAAATTTCTTTTTAGATTTTTTATATTTTTATTTTTTTTATTTTATTTTTATTTTTTGTTTTTATATATTTGTATAATATGTATATATTCTCTAAATTTTTTAAATTATCAAAACTATTTAATTTAATAAAATTTAACCGTTACCTTCCCCGGCAACGACGTCGAAAACTTGATTCTGATTTTTTTAATGTAAGGATTTATGAAGTTGACACTACTACAACACCGAAAACTTAATCCTTATAATTATAGGTAATTAATAATAAGTTCCTACGCAAGTATATGTATCGATATCAAGTAATAATGGACTTTCTATTTAAACCCCAAATATCGATCCCATGGGGAAGGTATAAATCAGCAATGATAAATTTTATCAGGAAATTTACAGAAAATCAAACAAAATCACTGTCAATTATTTTGAATATTGAGATGTCAACCAAACTAAATTACTTAACTATTAGCAAAACTGAAATGCAAATTTTTAATAATAACTACTAATCTACTAACTATGTTTATGTAATGAAGGTTTTGTATGTGAAGAAGCATCATTCCCATTAAAATGAAACTTTGGTGAAATGAGATGAGATAAATGTTTATAATATATATTGTGCCAAATATGAGCAATTTTTATTCTCTACCCTAATAGAGTGCATATAAAATCATTGGTTAATCTTTGGTTAATCTTTGATTTTGTCCTAAACATTTTCACCTATCACATGTTTTAATTTTTTCATTAACATCATTAAAAATAGTAGGCCAATAAAATCCAACTTGTATAATTTTATATGCAGTTCTATTTGTTCTAAATTGTCCTTCAAATTCAAAATCATGGACCTTTCAATTATCTGTTGAGTTTCTTCATAAGGCACACATCTTCTAATAATTAGATCTTTATATTATTTATATAAATATGGGTCAACCCAAAACTAGTCTTTTGAATCATATATAAACTTCTTTAATTGTGGATTTTTTATAAGAGTTGATAGAATATCACTTACAATATAATTCATTATGTCAGCATACCACGGTACATCCATTTCATCAATACTATATAATTGTTCATCATGGAAATTCTCTAAAATTTCATTTACAAAATTAGTTAATATTTCTATTTCAATTTTAGATAAATGATCGGCTATTTGATTATCATTTCCCTTCCTATTAATCACGGTAAAATCAAACTCTTGCAATAGAAGTATCCATCAAATTAATCTTTGTTTAACATCCTTTTTTTTTTCATAAGGTCTTTAATAGCAGAATGATCTGTATGCACTATACCTTTAGTTCCAATTAAATAAGGTCTAAATTTATCAATGGCATAAACAATAGCTAATAACTCTCTTTCAATAGTGGTATAATTAATCTGAGCATAATTTAGAGTCCTACTAACATAATATATAACTTTAAAAACTTTTTTATCCCTTTGTCCTAACACAGCCCCAATAGCATAACCACTAGCATCGCACATTATTTAAAATGGCCTTTCCCAGTCAGGTGGTACTATTATAGGTGCAGTGACTAACTTTTCTTTAATAATTCAAATGCTTTTATGCATTCTTCATTAAAATCAAATTTCGTATCTTTTTTTAAAAGTTAGCATAGCGGCTTAGTTATTTTTGAAAAAATTTTTATGTAGCCTATAAAAACTAGCATGTCCTAGAAAACTTCTCACCCCTTTAACATTAGTAGGCGGTGGTAATTTTTCTATAACTTAGATTTTTGCAGGATCTACCTCCATACCTTTTTCAAAAATTTTATGCCCAAGTACAATACCTTCTGCAACCATAAATTGACATTTTTCCCAATTTAATACTAAATTGACTTTTTCACATACTTCCAGAACTTTCTCTAAATTATTAAGGCATAATTCAAACAAAGTTTCAAATACGAAAAAATCGTCCATAAACACTTCCATTCCATGCTCTAAAAAATTTCTAAAAATTAACATCATACATCTTTGAAATGTTGCAGGTGCATTGAATCGTCCAAAATGCATTCTACCAAAAGCAAATGTTCCATATGGGCTTGTAAACATTGTTTTCTCTTGATCCTCTGGAGCAATTAGAATTTGGTGATAACCGGTATATCCATCTAAAAAGCAATACTCCTTAATCCTAACCAATCTATGCAACATTTGGTCTAAAAAAGGTAAAAGAAATTGATCTTTTATGGGGGCCATATTTAATTTTCTATAATGAATTTAAATTCGCCAACCAACTACTTGTTTTATTAGTATTAAATCATTTTTCTTATTTTCTTCAACAGTCATTCTTCCTTTTTTCGGTACACAGTGAATTGGGCTTACCCAAGCACTATCTGAAATAAGATATATAATTCCAGCATCTAACCATTTTAAAATCTCTTTTTTAACAACTTCATTCATTATTGGGTTTAATCTTCTCGGAGGATCAGCTTTAGGTTGATGTTGTTCATCTAATAAAATTATGTGCATATAAATTGAAGTACTAATTCCTTTAATATCTGCTAAAGTACATCCAAAAGCCTTTTTATTCTTTTTTAGCATTTCTATCAACTTTTGTTCATGAATCTCAGTTCTTCATGTAAATTCGCCAACTCAAAAGATATAATAATCGGCAATGTAGATGAATTTCCTAAAAATACATACTTTAAATGGGTAGGTAATACCTTTAATTCAAGTTCTGGTGGTGTAATACTTGAAGGAGTAAGATTTTTACTATCATTTTCCATCAAGTTTAACGTCTTAAATTTGCCCTGAATATAATCCAAATCTTATCATTTAATTTCATCTTCATTCTAAAAAATTTCACCTTGCTTAAATTTATCTTCGAATTCTTTGTAAACTGTTCATTACTTAGATAATCAGCTGTGAAACATTCATTATCTTTTTCTATTGCAGGATATTTCATAGCTTTCGCTATATTAAATTTCACTTTTTGATCATTAACTCTCATTATTAATTCTCCTTTTTGTACATCTATTACACCTCTTCCTGTTGCAAGAAATGGTCTCCCTAAAATAATAACAATTTCTTTATCTTCCTCCATATTTCATACTATAAAGTCTACAGGGAAAAAAAATTTATCCACTTTTACAAGTACATCCTCTATAACTCCTTTTTGATAAGTTATTGATCAGTCAACTAACTGAAGAGTTACAGTAGTAGGGGAAGGGGAAATTTTTCCTAATTCTAAACGTTTAAAGATCGATAAGGGCATAAGATTGATACTCGCTCCTAAATCACATAAAGCTTTTCCATAAAACTTTTCACCAATTGCACAAGGTATAGTAAAACTACCAGGAACTTTTTGTTTTTCAGGAAGCTTTTTCTGAATAATCACACTACACTCTTCACTGAGTAATGATCTGTAAACTTCCTTTTCTTATTTAGTACATCCTTCATAAATTTCACATAACTTGGCACTTGTTCCAATGCTTCAACAAAAGGAATATTTATCGTTAACTTCTTAAGGATTTCTAAAAAATTTGTAAATTGTTTATCTTTATTCTTCTGCTTTAGTCTTTGAGAAAGCGGAGGTGATGGTTTTTCAAAAGGAACCTGTGTTTGTTCTTATTCTTGTTGATGATTTTCCATTTCTTCCTTCTCTTCATTAACTTCAGTTTCTCTTTGGATCCTTGTTTTTATTTCTTTTCCACTTCGTAATTGAATAGCTTTAATTTGCTCTTTATTTTGATCTTTTGGATTAACTTCCACAGTACTTGATCTTCATAGGATTAACTTCAAATGTGAATTAGTATTAATTTAGACGGTCTGTTACGAAGTATAGTAGCAATAGGTCCTAATTGATTTGCAATATTTCTAATAGCAGCCCCTTGATTCTATATTTGATTTCCCATATTCAACATCACTTTTTCCATCGTCAACTTCTTTTCCTTAACTTTTGGGTTAAAATTAGAGTTAAATCCTAGAAGATAATAAGGTGAAAAATTAGGATTTCCTTGATTATTCAGATTTATAGATGGATTCACTGAAGTATTATAATTATTCTAACTAAAATTAGGGTGATTTTTCCATCCAGGATTAAAATAATTAGAATATAGATTTTTTTTTCGATTATTTATAACACTTAAGGTTTCATAAGATGGTTGAGTATCAATAATCTGTCCTAGTGAATTTTCCTCTAATACTAGAGGTATTTGAGAATAGTTCACTCCTATTTGATCAATCTTTCTAAAAATAGCAGCAATTTGAGATCCCAAAATAGTCATTGCATCAAATTCATGAATAATAGCTACTCTCTAAGGATTTACCTATTCAGAGGGCCATTGAAAATTGTTAGTAGTCATTTCTTCAATTAAAGAATATGCTTCTTCAAAAGGTTTTGACATTAATGATCCACCCGCAGCAGCATCTATAATAGATCTTAATGATCTTACTAATCCATTATAAAAGGTTTGAATTTTTAACCAATCTGGTAAAGCATGGTGTGGGCATTTTCTAAGAAGATCCTTAAATTTTTCTCAGGCTTCATATATCGATTACCCTTCAAACTTACAAAAAGATATAATATCATTTCTAAGCTTAGCGGTTTTGAGGGTATAAAATATTTAGCCAGGAATTTTTGTGATAGTTCTCCCCAAGTTCTAATAGATCCAGGTGTTAATGAGTTTAACCATGCTTTGGCTTTATCCCATAATAAAAAAGGAAAAAGTTTAAGCTTAACAAAATTATTAGACACTCCGTCATATTTAAATGTAGAATAAATTTCAAGAAAACTAGCAAGATGTAAGTTAGGATCTTTAGTAGGCGATCCTCCAAACTGATTGTTTTGTACCAATTGAATAATAGTAGGTTTAAGCTCAAATGAATTAGCAACAACATTAGGATTTTGAATGGTTAAATGAAGTTTATCTGCTGTCGGATTCGCATAATCTTTTAATCGTCTTTGTCGATTCTCATTTATTGAATTTTCAATATTATTTATTATTTCTTTAAAATTCTTAATTTCTCTTTGTTGTTTTTGAATTTTTCTAATAGTACGTTTTAATTCTAAATCGTAAGGTACTAAACCTTCAGATCCAATATTTCGCATAAACAAATAAAGTAAGCTAAGTAAAATTCTTTAAAAATATAATCTTAATTAAATTAGTTTTTAGATTTTTTATATTTTTATTTATTTTATTTTATTTTTATTTTTTGTTATTAAATATTTGTATAGTATGTATATATTCTCTAAATTTTTTAATTTATCAAAACTATTTAATTTAATAAAATTTAACCGTTACCTTCCCCGGCTACGACGCCGAAAACTTGATTCCGATTTTTTTAATGTAAGGATTTATGAAGTTGACACCACTACAGCACCAAAAACTTGATCCTTATAATTATAGATAATTAATAATAAGTTCCTACGCAAGTATATGTATCGATATCAAGTAATAATGGACTTTCTATTTAAATCACAAATATCGATCCCATGGGGAAGGTATAAATTAGCAATGATAAATTTTATCAGGAAATTTACAGAAAATCAAATGAAATCACTGTCACTAATTTTGAATATTGAGATATTAACCAAATTAAATTACTTAACTATTAGCAAAACTGAAATGTATATTTTTAATAATAACTACTAATCTACTAACTATGTTTATGTACTGAAGGTTTTGTATGTGAAAAAGCATCATTCCCACTAAAATGAAATTTTGATGAAATGAGATGAGATAAATGTTTATAATATGTATTGTTCCAAATATGAGCAATTTTTATTCTCTACCCTAATACAGTGCATATAAAATCATTGGTTAATCTTTGGTTTTGTTCTTAAATCTGTGGCTAGGCTAAGAGGATACCGGCTCCCGCTCTAGAGCTCCCACTTCCCTTCACCTGAAGGTCAACTCTCGCTTTAGTTTTTAAACGCTAAGACTAATTGGGGATTTTAGGCTGCCACCCTAAATATTCTCCATATATACACCCAACAGAGAATATTTCCCTATTTATTTGTACTTGATTTCATGAAGGAATTTCTCCTTCATAAAATCAAATGTGATCCTCACTCTATTGTAGAATGCATACTCCATTTCCCGGATCATATGTTTCACAACATATTTTAACAAATCAATTGGCCAAATTAAAAAGTAAATTAAGTACGGAGTTGAAAAATCATCATAATTTATTTTATATTTTAAATATGACACATTCATATTATCTCTTCGTTTCTCCAAATTTTAAAGTTGGGGGAAAGATAGAGGAAACTACTCAGACTTCATGAGAAAGATATGACGAAACACAAATTTCATATATAAAAGAAAGTTCATACAACACTAAAAAAAATAAACTTATCTGAAACTCTTTCTCAAAGCAAATCCTTTGTAGCCTTTCCTTAGAAGTGCAAGAAGAAGAACTCTCTTACTTTTCTCCTTCTTCAACACTCTTACAGAAAGTTTCACACTAAATCTCACCTCAAAAACTCTAAACCAGGAAAGCAAAATTATTAATTGACTCCAATATGTGGTGGAATGAAGATGTATTATGGAAATGTAGCGTGGTGGAATGTTCTAGAGCAAAAAATGAACGTAGAGAAGCCCCTTTTCTAATGAAATTTGGCCCCAACTAAAACCAAAGGTCGGTTCTCCAAGAGGTGCCTCCAAAAACTCTTCAAAAATCTTTCAAATACATCAAACCTTCTAGAAACGGGGTCTGAACTGCCTTTGGCAACATCAGTGCTAGTTTGACGTCGTCGGCGCTGAGTAAAAATCCTCCAGCTTTTGGTTGTTCTGCACCGTCGGAGCTGACCTTAGCGCTGCCGGCGTTGAGTGTTTCCTCAAAAATGACATTTTGACTACAAATTTCATCTTTTTTGCTTCCTTTTTTTCCCTTAAGCCTAAAAAATCAACAACCTGCAAGAAAACATCATAATACCTTCCATTAAAGTGCAATTCACCAAAAATAGGTATAAAATTTGGGTCTAAAAATGCATATTTTTTCATTGTATCATTGACTAGCACATCCTTGGATGAAGTTTGTTCATTAAAAGAATAGCCTGACGTAACCTTCACAAATGAAGATTTGTTGCTCAGAATAGCCAACCACAATCGACTGCTCTATATCATCGTTAACATCGACAGATTCGTGCTGTCCAGAGTTATGGTGGATCCGGGAGCATCACTTAACTTAATGTGTCTGCAGACTTTAGCGTATTTGGATATTGATGCTCAAGAGCTTACAACCGATAAAATGATGTTAAGAGGATTTAACCAGAAGGGAGAAAAAGCCCTTGGATCAATTACATTACTTATGAAAGTTGGAGAACTAGTAACAACTGTAAAATTTCATATCATAAATGCCGAGACCTCTTTCAATACTCTACCTGGTCGACCGTGGATTGATGAGCACAACATGGTTCCGTCTTCCCTACACCAATGCATTAAGTATTTGAAAGAAGGACAAGAACATTGCATTAAATGAGATTTACAACCATTCTCAGTTGAAAAAGTTGACATTCATGAAGATGAGATCTACTACGCACCTCCGAAGAAAACTGTCTTATCTCGTGAGGTGATGATAAATAAAAATGAAAATTTAGAAGGGTCACAAAGGCAAAACCATTCAGCTACAGTTCATTAATCTTTCACCACTCTTTTGCAACAAGTTGGTGGGGGTTCTTTTAGTTCACGCACCTGAGGTCAAGGTCGGGGACGTGGACGAGGAAGAACCAATATGATTGCTCGATGGAATAAGCCAACTATTAACATTGATGATGAAGAAAACTCTGAGGAGAAAATGATGAAAATAAAATAGAAGAAACTACCGTATGAGATATCCTTAGAGAATGTGGAGAAAAGTGAATATGAGTCGATGTATGATCGGATCAACCACTATGTTAATGTCATGACCCTTCCTCTGATTCTCCCTCAAAAGGTCGAGAGTTAAGAGGTCAAAGAAGTCCATAGTGCTGGTTCAAAGCCGATTAAGTTTTACCATGCTTCTACTTCTACTAATCTTAAAAATCATGTAAATTTAGAAGAGGATTCTAATCAATTAATGAAATTACCTTTTGATTACTTTTCTCCTGGTGTACAAAAGTTAATTCAACAGGGATGTTTACCAAAATAAAAGCCAAAAGAAATTTTACAGCATTTTGAAAATTTGTGGAATGTTAAAATTTGAACTCCTAACTAGAAAGAAGGCCTCAAATTTCGTACTATAGGACCAGTCGATGATTTTAAATTTTGCATGGTTGTTACTAGTGAATCAGAAGATGATTGCCTCGATGTGGAGGATGACTCTCAAGATTAGTTAATAGAAGATGCCCAACCAGAATTTGAGGAAGAAATTAAATAAACTATTGATTAACTGAAGGAAATTAACCTTGGGACTTAGGAGCAGCCCCATCCTACCGTTTTAAGTTCTTTACTAAGCAATAAAGAATCTTTAGAACTAATCAAGTTACAGTCAAAATTCAAAGATTGTTTTGCATGGAGTTATGATAAAATGTTAGGATTATCCTTAGAAGTTGTGGTTTGTAAAGTTGCGGTGGACAAAGATATAACCCCAGTAAAACAAGCTCCCAAAAGAATGCGCCTCAAAATAGAGCAACAACTCATTGTCAAGGTATGGAAATTGATAGAGGCTAACTTTGTAAGAGAAGGGCAGTTCCCCATGTGGTTAGCCAATATTGTACCAGGTAAGAAGAAAAATGGACAAATCAGTGTATGTGTCGACTTCAGTAATTTGAACAAAGCTTGTCCAAAAGATGAATTTTCATTGTCAATACTAGAAATAATGATGAACATCGCCTTGACAGATGAGATTTTATCCTTCATGGATGGATCGTCAGGATACATCCAAATAAAAATGACTCCAGAGGATGCAACACTTACAACCTTCAGGACACTGATTGCTACATAGTGATGCCATTCAGGTTGAAGAACGCCAGAGTAACATATCAACAACCTATGACAAAGATCTTTCATGATCTTATTCACAAGAAATTAGAATGCTACATGGATGATTTGGTCATCAAGTGCAAATAGAAAATAAACCAATTGTACAATTTGAGGATTGTGTTCTAATGTTTACAAAAATATAATCTAAAGATGAATCCCTTAAAGTGTGCCTTCGACATCACCTCTGAAAAATTTGTAGGATTTGTTATCCGTCATCAGGGAATCGAGATCGACCAACGAAAGATTAAAGCTATCTTGGAAATGCCTTCTCCTAAAATTTTGAAACAACTGTGCTCCTTCCATGGAAAGTTGGAATATCTGACATGCTTTATTTCTAATCTCTCAGGTAGGTGTTAGCCCTTCTTGTCCTTAATTAAAAAAATGCCAAATTTATTTGGGAAGAGAAATACCAGCGGGCCTTTGATGACGTTAAAGAATATTTAATGACACCTATTTTTGTAGCACTTATCCCCAAAAAATTGTTGAAACTTTATATCGTGACCTTAGATGACTCTCTCGGAGCACTGTTAGCCCAAGTCAATTATGAGGGTCAAGAAAATGTGCTCTACTACTTGAGTCTGTATCTAGTACCGACGGAGCTAAAGTATCCAAACAATTCAGAAGCATTGTCCAGCTTCAATTTTTTCCACCCAAAAGCTTATTTCAAATGTTAATCCATTGCAATATTTGATGTCTTGTCCAACACTTTTAAGTTGTCAGGCAAGATAGTCAATGATTTTATTATAATTCGATATAACTTTTGTTCCCCTTCGCGCTATCAAGGGACAAATTTTAGTAGATTTCCTCGCAATGCACCCACTTTGAACTGGGTCCCCACTCAATGATGAGTTAACTGATGAAAAGGTATTACAAAAGGATTTCTCTGGTGCACAACGCTGGGAAATATACTTTGATGGAGCTTCATCAGCTAGAAAAGACAAAGGATCGGGAATAGTTAGACTGGGTAAAGTAGGATTTGGACTGATTTTCATCATGCCAGATAAGGGTATGTTGAGATTCTCCTACCACCTGATAGAGCCTTGCACAAAAAATGAAGTAGAATATTAAGCATTGATCACCGAGTTAGTTTTGGCAATCTTGATGGATATAGCAGACATTGCTGTCTATGTCGACTCATAACTCGTCATTCAATAAGTCGCCTGACAGAATAGAATTTTGAAACCAAGGCTAGCAGAATACTACCAACATACATTGAAGCTGTTAGAATAAATTTCTAGTGTGACTCTCTATCGGATTCCATGAGGTGATAGTGCCCATGCCAATGCTCTAGCAAAACTTGCTAAGAAGATGACATGTTCACCAGAGGATTCCATCCACATTACAGTATAAGGATGATGAGTTTTGTTTTGGATGGACCTCGATAATCTTCAGAAGCTCAAAAAAGAAGAAGGAATGATGATTGAAATTGCTGACATCAACAAAGATTGACGTGAGCCAATAAGAGAATATTTGCAGACTGGAAAGATCATATCACGAGAAGAGTGATGTCATATGCTTTAGTGATGATGTCCTTTTCAGAAGATCGATTGATCAGATGTGGCTATGATGTCTAAGTAGAGCAGAAGTACAAAATATTTTTAAAGAAGTATATTTCAGATTATGTAGAGCTCACTAGTCAGGACCAAAAATGAAGATGAAAATTAAGAGGCATGGATATTATTGGTTAGCGATGATGTCTGATTGCATGTATACAACCAGAAAGTGTAACCTTTGCCAAGTGCATCGGGAGGTCTTACACCAAGCTCCAAATGTGATACGCCTAACTGTTGCCTTGTCGCCATTCGAGTGTTGGGGCATGGACATAATATGTCCAATAGACCCTCCATCTACTAAGGGACACATTTTCATTCTTACCGCTACGGATTACTTCTCCAAGTGGGCATAGGTTGTGTCATTACGAGAGGTTACAGCACAACACATCGTTCAACTTCTTAAAAGTCAAGTCATCTACCATTTCAGAGTTCCACGCAAAGTAATTTCCAACAATGAGACAACCTTCAAGAGCATATAGATCAACAACTTCGTCAGACGACATGGGAAAGACTAGAGATACTCTACGATCTACTGTCCCATGGAAAATAGACTGGCTGAGGCCTTCAACAAGATGCTCGTGTAAATCTTAAAGAAAATATTGGACAAAAACAAAAGATATTGGCATAATAAACTGTTAGAAGCTTTGTGGGCCTACCAAACGATGTTCAGAACTCTCACTCAATGTACACCTTACGCACTTATGTATGGGTCCATGGCCATAGTGCCATTGGAGGTTCATAAACGGTCTCTCAGAGTCGCCGTCGCCATCCAAATCACAATAGAAGAAAGTGTAAAGCTCTAACTTAAAGAATTGGAAAGTCTCGAAGGAAAGTGGCTAGAACTGCAACAGAATTTGGAACCTTACCAAGCGAGAATGGTATAATCTCATGACAAATTGGTCCTCCCGAGGTCGTTAAAAGTGGGTGACCTCATTCTTGTTCTCAAAAGACCTATTCTTGGAAGTCGCAAGATAGGTGGAAAATTTAAACCAACTTAGGAGGGACCATTTGTCATGGAAAAATTTTATTCAGGAGGGGCCTACCGGCTAGTGGATTTCCAAGGTGCAAGATAAAATCTCATGCGTCGATGCGATGTCCACCATTAATTCTGGTATCGGTAACGGAAACTCATCTTTTAGATATGCTTTATTTAAATCCTTGAAGTCGACACATACATTGATTTGTCCATTTTTCTTCTTAATTGGTACAATATTGAATAACCATGTGGGGTATTACTCTTCTCTTACAAAGTTAGCATCTATTAATTTCTTTACCTCAACAATGACTTGTTGCCCTATGTCAAAGTGCATTCTTCTGGGAGCTTCTTCCACAGGGGTCATTTCTTTGTCCACCCCGAGCTTATAAACTGCAATTTCTACTTATAATCATAACATTTCATCATAGTTCCAAGCAAAGAAATATTTAATTTCTGACAACAGTTTTATTAATTATGTGGATTCCTCCTCAATGAGTAGAGAACTTATAAAGGTGGGTCGGGGCTGCTCCTCAGTCCTAAGGTTGATCTCTTTCAATTTATCCACTGTTGACTTATTTTCTTCTTCAAATTCTTGTGGGGCATCCCCTATTAACTGATCTTGAGAGTCTTTCTCCACATCGAGGCAATCCTCTTCCAATCTACTATTAACAACCATGAAAATTTTAGAGTCATCGACTGGTCCTACATTACCAAATTCAAATCCTTCTCTCGAGTGAGGGGTTCAGCTTTTAACATTCCACAATTTTTCAAAAAGTTGTAGCTTATCCTTTGGCATTTACTTTGGCACATATCCTTGTTGAATTAATTTTTGTATAAAAGAAGAAAAGTAACCAAAAGATAATTCCTTTAATTCATTAGAATCCTCTTATAAATTTACATGATTTCCAAAATTAGTAGAAGGGGAAGCATGGTAAAACTTGATCGGCTTTGAACCAATGCTACAGACTTACTTGACCTCTAAACTCTCAACCTTTTGAGGGTAGGTTGGCATAAGGGCCATGGCATTCACATAGTGGTTGATCCAATCATACATTGCCTCATATTCATCCTTTTCAACATCTTCCAAGGAAATATCATATTGTGGTTTCTTCTGTTTTATCATCATCATTTTCTCCTCAGAGCTTTATTCATCAATACTTTCTTCCTTATCGATGTTTATGGTTGGCCTAGTCCGTTCAACAATCGTGTTGGTTATTCCTCATTCACATCCCCAGCCTCCATCTCAGGTGTATGGGCTAAAAGAACCTCTAGCAGCTCATTGTGAGGAAATGGTTGTAGATCGTTCAAGTGAAGTTAAATGACCTCTTCTTTGTGATTCTTCAGAATCTTCCAATTTTTTTGTTACAATTTCATGAGAAAAGATATTTCCCTTTGGAGGTGTGTAGTAGGCGAAATCTTCGTGAATGCCCACTTCATGAACATAAAATGGTTGTAAATCTCCCTTGATGCAATGTTTATGCCCTTCCTTAAAATACTTGATACATTGAGGTAGAGACGACGAAACCATATTGTGCTCATGAATCAGTGGTCCTCCCAGTAAAGCATTGAAAGAGGTTTGTGTGTCAATGATATGGAACTTTGCGGTTGTTATTAGCTCTCTAACTTTCGTTAACAATGTAATTGATCCAAGGGCTCTTTGGCCCTTCTGGTTAAATCATCTTAACATTCTTTTTCTAAGCTGTAAGCTCGTGTACTTCAATATTAAAATATGTCAATGTCCGTAAACTCATTAAGTTGAGTGATACTCCCAGATCTACCAAAACTCTAGACAATACAAATTTGTCGATATTAACAAAGATGTAGAGCGGTTAGTTGGGGTCAGTAGTAATAAGTAACAAGTCTTCATCTGTGAAGGTTTTCCTAGGCTCTTCCTTTAACAAACAAACTTCATCCAAAGATGTGTTAGAAAATTGAGCTACCCAAATCTCCGCGTCAAGCACGGCTATAACCAGAGACTCTCTGATAGGTTTCGAGCATCGTAGATGCTTAGTTTGGTCGACAAACTCGTAAGATGAGCTAGTACGTAATAATCCACTTTATGTAATCCTCCAATCTTTACTTGATTATGTGGTTCTTCCACTGACAGAGGTTGATGAAGCTCTTCTCGAGTTACTATTTATTTTTCTTTATCCACTGGAGCTAACCCAATCACACTCCTTAAATTTATCTATGTGATTTCTTCTTCCTGAGATTATATAGGGAAAAATTTCAGTGTCTGTTCCTCTTCTTTGGAGAGATCCAAGTTGATGGCAAGTGGTGTACCATGGCACTCGAGGACTAGCTCATCTCTCCTGGTGCTATCATAACCGGTGTTATCGACATCTTCATCATTCTTGTTAATGGGTTCATCGAACTTAAGTATGATTTGAGGATCAATTTGGGAATCGAGATCAAAGTTAGGTTGAGTAATGAAATTTATGTTACCACTAGAAAAAGTTAAAGTGTAGCCAAAATCATAATCATTATATTCATAATATTATGGTGAGGAAAGATATAATCATTTGAGTATTTTTTCCTAGAATCCGAGACAACCAATCTAATAAGGCAACCCCTATCCTACCCCCCGCGCTATCGGTCTTCATGACGTCATTCTTATCTTTCTCTTCTAGTTGCGGTGGTTTCTCTGGCAAAATCTCCATCTTATATTGAGCAGGCTGTAGACTCTAAATGTGCCTGCGATGAAGCATTTTGAATTAGATCCAACATCTTCTAGGATGACTTGCTCCAAAATGTACTTCATCCATCCTTTCTAAATACAGGTCCATTCAAGTGATTGGCTTGGCTGAAATTATATTTACATAATCCTTTTCAGATTCTTTTAATATTCATTCGGGATTGTTATATTTCCTTCTTTAAAATTCCTCTCAAGCTAGTCCTTGAAAATGAAACAGCCTTCTATTGTATGTCTCAAGATCCTATGGTAGGGGTAGAAATTGGGGTACTCCTTCCTGTCAACTTCTTCTGGCTTCTTCAGTTCTAGTAATCTAAACTCAGGCTTCTTCATTAAATTTATCTTTGGCACAACCTCATCTTTGAAAGAATATATCCTCCTTTTTGATTCCAAAAGAGTCAGACCTGTTCTACCCTCTGCTTGGTATGTTCCTTCCTAATGTGACTGCTAGCTAGTTTGGCCATTCTATTGTGTTTGTTGCTGAGCATACTGTGATGATTGCTGGGAACTTTAATGAGGATGCTCTGCTTGTATCTTTATTTGTTTCTTTTCCTTTTCAACCGTTGTTACTGACCCAGACTTCTTGTTGAATATCCTGGTTGTCTTGGTATTTTCTGACTTCTCTTCGGAATCCATGTGTTTAACTTCCTCTAGCAAACTGCTGGCTTTGCTTAGCAGCTTCTCGAAGGACTTGATGGTGAGTCCCTTAAGCATGAAAGCTACCTGCCCATGGATGCTTTTGAGTAGAATCTCAATCGCATGTTGTTCTTGTAGTTGAGGTTCACATTTCATGCTACGGTTTCTCCACCTCAAGATGCAATCCAATAAGTCTTGTTAGGCTTTTACCATTCCACTACAAGATATCTAATAGAGACATGATGTTGCATTCTAACAAATCTTTTCACAAGCAATTGTTCTAACTCAGCAAACATATTGACTAATCTTTTGGGTAGCTCAGCGTACCAATCAAATGCAATCCCTGATAGGCTGTTGACAAACTATCAGAAGAGCAAAGCTTCAGTACCTCTATAATTGCCACAACTTTCTCAAAATTGTGCTATATGCTACCTGGAATCTCTAGTCCCATTAAATGTCTCAAATCTTAGTGACACAAAACCCTTAGGGTAAGGTACGACATCAAAGTCGTCCGGGTAAGGTTTATGCCTTGAAATCAATGCACCACCCTTAGATTGGGCTGAGGCCTCCCGAATTTATTGTTCGATCAACTGTTTAATTTCTTTCTCTGGTATGGTACTTGGTGATGAATATTTCTTTTGCTGATCTTCTCCATTGGCAGAGTCAACTTCACTCCTTTCATCGGTGATATGAATTATTTCCGGCTAGTTAACTCCTAGAGAAGCTTGCTGCTGTGACTGATACTGTCCATGAACTGTAGCCATGACAGCCATGGCGATGGCCTTCTCATTCATTCTTATTTCCATCCAGCTGATTTGTTCATCTCTTGGGAAAATGACCTTGCGCAAATCATCTGTGGCGTTCCCTTCAACTAGAGGTTGGGCATCAAGCACATATGCAGTAGTTCTAGTCTCGATGACATGGATATCCATGAAATCTTTATCGAGATAATCGTTGAAATCAATATCTTCATCATCATCGATGGCTACTCCATGTTCTATGGCTAATTTGGAAATTTTAACCCTGAGCTTTTTGACTTTCTTATCAATAATTGCTTCTTGGATTATTTTGACATCTTGAGGATTTTCTTGAACATCCTCCACTTGTTCATTAAACTTGGTAGCAATAGCTGCCACAATGTCTGATACTTTGGAACTTTGCTTCATTCCACATTCTTGCCCTATAGACTCATTGAACCGTATTGGTACGGTAACCTTGGGTATTTATACCCTCTTCTTTGGCAGTATGACTTGAGACGGGGTGTCTCCACGTAGGCATCGGTATGTCGAAGAGAGCCATGCTCCCCGCGGTGCGTACCAAATACTGTATCGGGCGACTTCTTTATTTTCTCCTTCTTTGGGGTTGTCTTACAAGCAACAACTAATGGTACTCTCAGACCCAGACGTGACTTGACCAGTCGATGTCCTGCAGGTCTTAGGACAGTAGTAGTAGAAAAATCTATGATAGTAACAGTAGTATCAACTCAACTCCCCAGACGAAATCTGATGGGAATACGAGCTGAAAAAACATCAGGTGACTTCTGAGAGTGTTGTGCAGATTTGAAAACCCTTAAAAGCATTTTCTTCATCTGAGGTGAAACTGCGCATCCCACTCATTTAAGTAGCTCAATAACTGAACATTCTTCTTTAGTGGCCAATCTCTGGAACACTATATAGACTTTAGTGATAGGAGCGGGCTTCTCCCTCTCCACACTACGACCATAAAATGATGGTAATGTAGAAAAGATCTTTTGAATACTTTTATATCCATTAGTATTCACAATGGGTTAAACCTACTCCCTCTCAGGAGCGGAGAGGCCTCAAGTAATCCAAGTTTCTCCTCGTGAGGAAACGCATCAACAGATATCTTTTCTAGAATTTTTGCTTTAATGACCTTTCGAGCCCTTCAGCTACGGTTCCTTCTTTGAGATCGAGCTAATGGCACAGACTTTGAACTCGATCCAATTTCAAATAAAAATGGTGGCATGGTAAATCCTTCAGTTGTATCTTCCACAATCATAACCTTCTTTCCATTGGCAGAAAAGGGAACAACAGACTTGACAGGAGCTGGGGGAGCAGCAATTTTTACCTTCTGGTAAGAAGGGAAATCTTGGGGACAGTTCAGGTTGGATTCAATGGAAGGCACCAGAACTTCCAAAGTGGCGACTTTCATTATGACGAACGAGGATGTTTTTAGAACAACTGCCAGTTCATTGAATCCACTTCCAAAGTTAATAGTGGGAGTGACATTGCGAGAATTGGGGGTAGTTGGCAGGTTGGAAGAGAAAGCGAGCATCGGGAATGCCATTGTAGCAGCTTCAAAAAGAAAGCACTGGTTAGTTATTTGGCCAGCAACTTGTTATTCTAGTGTGAACACTAAAAGTTAACAAAGGCTGATCTGTAGTCTGGGCAGTCTTTATTTAATTTTTAGTTTGTGAAGATTTTTTTTTTTAATTTAGTAAAAATAGTTTTAAAGTAGAGGGATTTAATTAATTAAACAAGAAATGTTAAAAAGCAAGCGAAGCATGACACAATTTGATTTATTTTACAAAGTAGCAAACCAAACTCGAAAGCACATGAGGAAGAATGTAAAGTTTAGGACCCAGTGCAAAACTGACTTTACAACGCATCATGCCCAAGCAGAACTAATTCACCAACACACCTATTGAGGGTCCGACCTCACACAAAAGATAAAAGTACTAATGAACTCTGAAACCTCTTTGTTCAAAGGTGATTGAACAGACGGTCTTGAAGTCTAGAAGAGTTGATCGTACTTAAGAAAAAATGGGTGAAGTATGTCAATGGAAGAAGGTTAATTTGGTTCATGAGGGACATTAACACATTACCAATGTATGAAGGTGTATTCCTTGATTTAAATGGAGAGAGAAACCAATTCCCCAGCAGAGTTGCCAGAAGTTGTCGGCATATTTTAAGGGGGTCCTATGAAAGCTGTCGGTAGTCGGAATATAAATCTCGACGCCTGCTTCGGAGGGACATTTAATTTATATATTTATTTATTTTAGAAAAATATGAAATCAAATTGATCCCATATCTTTTAAAGAGTAGTTGAAGGAGCACTAAATCTCAAGCTATGTATCTATCTTGAAAGATAAACACATGACTTGATAGTAGAGGATCAATCAAATAAACTAAGAAATATGTAACATCTGTCTGGTCAGTGAAACCATTTTATTGTAAGCTGACAAGTTTACCTATTTAATTTGAAAATTAAATAGGGTTTATATTAAGATGGGTTCTTAAAAGTTTCTTATAAAGGGAAGCATTTATAGTTAATTACATCTTAGAGATCCAAAGTCACCTAAGAAAACTCTCGATAAAAATCAGAGGATATTGTCATCAAGAATTTCGAATGATAAGACTTTTCATAGAGATTGAACAAAGAAGTGTGAAAGGGGAATGCCTCAAATTTGGAATATTTTATTTTTCGAATCCAAAGGATGAAGAACTAGGGGATGTCATGGATCTTAAGGAAAACCTTGGTGACTTCCCATACTATCTTATGGTTTGGCTTTAATTTAGAGGAGAAATATTTACATGTTTCATCCTGCCAATTTTATTAATTGGGGCTTACAGTTGTTTGAAACGATCACACAAATAGCCTGGAAGATGTGAGGATTTAGGTTGTGTTGAATGACAACCTTGGAATCCTAAAATAGGTTAGGGCTTATATTGTATAGTAGAACCATACAAAGGCTTAACGATAAGTGGAGGATTTATGTCGCACTAGGCTGACAACCTCAAAATCCTATGAGTAGTTTAATTCTAAGGAAGGGTTTAGCTGGTGTAGACATGTTTTGTTGTTAAAGATGGATGTGCTGCTCATAATACATGTTTCAAGTTCCTTGTCGTAGCGAGTTTAATTTTTCTAATGTGTCAAGTCCTGATGTCAAATCAAATGCCTCCTAAGGTTATTGTTATTTAAATATCATTGGGGATGTTAAAGTTTATTAGAGCGACACAGGTTAGGATCCCACAGTTCCTTTGTTTTGGTATCACTTTTTTCTTTTGAATATACTTAGCTTAAACAATTTATGAAACCTATTTAAACTGGGGTGATCTCGTTAGCAACCATAGGGTACCTCCTCCGAGGGACCCTCGTAAATTCAAAAGGACGTTTTATGTTTAGTGAAATTTTAAAAAATTTATGATTATCTTTGAAATAGTTTGTTTTATGCTTTGAAAAAGTTGATTAATTTTTTAAAAATGTTGTTTTAATTTTGCAAGAATAGTAGAGTACACACCCAAGTAGTTATGATATTTTTCAGCAAAAGTAAAATGAAAGGAAGTAAAAAACATTGTAAAAGTGTACCATTCATCTTCTTGACATTCCTACTGAAAGATTAGCTTTTGTATCATGTATATAATTTTGCAAAAATTTAAATAAATGGCAAGAGTAGATGGTGTATCTAACAGACTCCAAACTATGACTTATTGAGTCTCGAAAGATCTTAACGGATGATTTTAGAATAAAATAAAGTTCAATGTGTCCTTCATATTATCAAATAGAATCTAAAGTGTTCGGGGAATGACCCTGAACTTCTTTAAAGATCCCTTGAACCATTTGAGTTCATTTTGAACTTATCTTCTTGTTCTATTAATCATCTCAGGTTAAATTAAAGTTACCCCATTACTCGATGAACTTTGACATTTTAATCATGTCGAGGACAAAGTTCTCAGTTAATCAGTTGATACTTTACTTAAAAGTTTTGTAGTTGAATGCCCCTAAGGCAAGTTTCAATCATTAAAGATTTTTTTACCCATAACTAAAGTCGGACTTGTAGTGCTAATCAACAATCATATTATCCTCTAAATCCCATCAAATGAATTAAATATCAAGCCTAGATCACAACTAAGCCCTTTAATAAATTTATAGGGAGAAAGATTGGCAAGTGTTAAAAATTTAATTTAGGTGATGTGGATTATGATTAAAAGGAGTCAGATTATCATTAATTGCGGACTTAATCATAAGTGAAACATCATCTCCTTAGCTTAAGCCCGACACTTAGAAACCATTTGATTTTAATTAACTTCAAAATTCTGATAATTTAGAAAATTTATAATTTTATTCTTATCATGGAAAGGTGGCAAGTTGGTTACTACCTTTTACCCATTATGTTTCAATCATCTAAATATATTCATTAGGATCAAAATTACCCTTTTTCCCTTTAGATTTTGATTAAGGAACCAAAATCCAAAATGACCACTTTACCCTTTGGGCTCTTCACATCATAACTGATTAAGCACCACTCAAATGAATTAAGAGATTTTAGAGTACCCTATCCATAAAGTAATTAAAACCTCAGATAAAAAAAATGTGGTTTTAAAATTTTAATTTAAATAATTAATATTTTAACTTTAGAAAATAGGATTTTAAAACTTAATTTCTTTAATAAATCAAAATAAAGTTTTTAGTTTATGGAAAAATTATTAAATGTTTCCTTAGGTCAGAGAAATACTTAGACAAAATTTTCTGATTTATTTGAATGAAATCTTTAATTTAATTATTTATTGATTTTTATGATTTAATTTAAAAGGAAAAGTTGTTTTATTTACAAAAATTATTTATTATATTTTTATTAAACCTCACTAAGTCCAAAGAACTCACAGAATTTTTTTTTAAATTTTTATGATTTTTACTTTATTTATTATAATTATTTTAATGAGAAAATATAAAAAAGTGCCTTTTAAAGCCTTTAAAAATTTATTTTTAACTTAGAAAAATTAGAAAAAAAATCTTTTAATGAGTCCTAAGTGATCAAGAAGCAACTAGGCACATTTTTAAATATTTTTGTATTTTTGAAATTTTTATTTATTTTTAATTAAAATATAAGCCAAAAATTAAGTATTTTATCAAATATGACTTTTATTTTCCCCAAGTGCTTCTGATCACAAGGAACACAGAAAAAATCTTTTCATAATTTTCCTAATTGTGTTTAATTTACTATAATTATTTTTGCACAAAAATACAAAGTTTCTTGGAAAATCAACTTATCTTAAACTTAATCAACTAATTTTTGAATTTTTACAATTGATTACCATAATTTTTACACATAAAGTAGAATTGATTTTGTCAATTTTTTATTATCATTTAATTTACATAAATTAGTACAATATATACAACTTAAACACAGAAATTTACAAAATTATTCAAGCCATCATGATATTTTTTCTAAGCTTCTCTAACCATAGGAAATCTACTAAAACTTATCCCATAATTTTTCAAGTGATATTATAATTTATACAATTAATTTAAGCCAAAATAGCCATTTTAGCTTGAAAGTTATGGTTAGAAGCACAAAGATGTCCTCTGACCTTGGAAAAATCAAAGAGCATAGCCTCTCTCATGAGGAATAAACCATCAAAATTTAAAGCTATGTTGAGCAATGCTTAGCCAAAAGTGAATTGAAATACCATAAAGATTATTTAATTAATTCAAAATCAAAGAGTCAACAAATAATCTTTATTTTTGTCCACATTATTCTCTTCTGTTCATTGAGTAATAGGGTATTTTTATTTTATTTTTATGATTTTTCTACACAAAGTTATGATTTTTCAATATTTTGAAATTAAAATAAATGAGAAATTCCTAATTTTCTACTTATCCAGCTCAGCCACCGCGTCAACCTCATCCGTTCCTAGCTTTACAATCGGCTCTCTGCCATTTGACGCCGCGAGAGACATCAACTACTTTATGGCCCTCAATTCACGTAACAAGAGTTCGTCCGACTTGATCTCCTCCATCCATCAAATAAATGCGCGATTAAATGACTCTCCATCATCGTACCCAAGTGACCTAACCCATACGTCATTCAACTTAAAACCCTAAAATCTCAAGCTAGACTCAACCAACTCATTTTGGTTTTGTTCCTGCAACTTTATCTACTAGAGACAAACATATCTATACGGCTTATACGATATGAAATATAGTAAATACATATGGAGAATCAAAATAGGCTCAGATTAAGGTTTGAGCTTTATACCTTTGTATGAGAAGGGAGGCCTCAATAAAATGGTTGTAGTAGTTTTGATTGGGTCCAACAAACCTCTAGATGAACTCCTAAGCCATGGTAAATTATCTAGGTATGATTTTGATCAAGGCCATTTTCAGGTGTTTATCTAGAGCTAGGATAAAGGCTATTTAGGATAGGGCTTTTGTCACTCTCTTGATGGTGTGAGCACAGTTAATTAAACTTTGGTGGACTGTGGAGGTGTGGGGAAATATGTCATGATTTAGACTGAAATTTTGAACTCAAATTTGAGCTCTCACTGTTGGAACCGGAGGGGGGAAATAGTGGGATTGAGATGAGGAGTTCTTGGAGAGTCGTTGGAAGTAATTGGACAGAGTTTCCCTAAGGAATTTTTCTTGCTCTTTTTTATGGCTGTTGAGCGGGTAGTTTAAATAGAAGAGGCTATGGTGGCTCTCAGACCAAGCTGAGGTGGCCAGGGGGCTACCTAGGTGGAGGGAAGAAAGGCCCTAACAGCCAATCAGGCTTAGCCAGCTTAGGTGAGTTCAATTTTGGGTTTCAGTCAACTTGGTCTCCTTTGGGGTGACCTTCTTTGGTGGCCAAGGTGGTGGCTAGCTAAGTTCTGGTCACCTCTTAGTTCAGGGTAGTAAGGGGGTGGCTAATTATGATTAGCTCCCAAGGGTGAGGAATGATGGCAAAGATATTTCAAGTTTTCAAAAAATATGGGGTGAAGTTCCTTAAATCAATTGACCATTGGTCCATAGCTCATCTAGGGTGGGCTACATGATTCTAGCCTAGTCATTAGGGTGCACTTGGTGGTTGGAGTGGTCCTTGGTTGACCAATTTGGCATGGCTTAAAAATTTTTGGTAGCTTGGGTTAACCATAACATTGGACTCAATTCATTGTTCAAGATGATATAGATGATTGTTACAAAGAGTTTTGAAAGGATTGGAGTGATTTTGAATAGATTTGGAGGGTTAACTTGAAGGATTTTGGACATTTGATCAATTTAGGGATGTTGGGTTAAACTTGGGTTTAGGTTAGGCTAGAGTTGGGTTAAGTCCAAATTTAGGGTTCAAAATAATCTAGAGGGATGTTATGAAGAGTTCTCAACATTAATTGGGTGTCAATTTTGGGATTTGGGCATGCAATTTTGTGACATTCACAGATATGGCTAAATAGAGGCAAAATTGGGAGCTTTGGATTTGGGTGAAATTGGGCTCAAAGTATGGGTCAATTGGGTTGGAATTTAGTTTGAATTGAGTTTGGTCATTAAGAATTTAAGTTTAGAATTGAATATAAGAAAAATTGGAACCAAATTGTGGACATTTAGGGTGAATTAGGGTAATTGAGCCTTTAAGGGCAATTTTGGGCTGTTGGTTAAATATCGCAAATTTATCAAACTGAGTTCAATTGAAGAGTACAAATTGATTTTGGGGACATTTGAAATGTTTTTGAATATTTTGGGAAAGTTTGGGCCACCAAGGGTATTTTGGCAATTTTGATAATTTTGGGGGTATTTTGATAATTTTTGCAATTCTGGGATGTTTTAGGCAATTTGGGTGGTTTTAAATTATTTGAGATGATTTTTGAACAAATTTGGGTATTTTGGGTGAAATTGGAAATTTTGGTCAAACTTAGGGTTTGGGGGTGTTCTAGTAAATTGGGTAGATTTGTGGGGCAAAAGGCTAAGTTAGGTATTTTATGAAATTGAGGTGCCAACCACCCTATTTGAGGTATGGACCAATGGAATCTCCATTTGGGTCGTCTATGCACTGGTCTTATCTAAACCCTGGTCTAGGGCTAGTGGGTCTAGGGGACCATCTACATGAGTCTCCCAAAAGATCAAGAGATCAAAGCTAGGTAGGCTTGGGTTTAAGGTAGTCAGTGGAAGTGTAATGTGCAAGTATGTGACAATGTATACACTAGCTCAAGACCAAAACCTAGATTCAACCCTATGGCCAAGCAGTCCTATGAGAACTCTCCTTGAGCTCCTCTATAGTGGCCTCACCAACTAAGTGCTAGAGGTTAGGACCAGTATATGAAACTTCAAGTTGAGCGAAGAAGAGTTTAGAATTTCTAATGATGAGGGTTCCTTTCTAGTCCTCTAGGAATAGTCAATAAGAAAGTCTTATTGCTAGAACCTAGGTTACTAAAGAGGAAAAACTAGACCTCAATCAAAAGTGAAGTCAACAATAAGCTAGAGAAGAAGGAAATAATAGGGATTATAAGAGAAATGAAGAGTGAGGTAAGAGGAAAAAATGAGAAAGGAAGAGAGAGAATGGAAATAAGAGAGAGATAGAGAGAGTGAGGGAAGGAGAGAAAGAGAGAGAGAGAGAGAAAAAAATGAGTGATAAGGAGGGAAGGAGAGAGATAGGCCATGTGACATCCACACTCGCACCGTTCTAATGACAGTGAGAGAGAGAGCAATAGGGATGAGAGAGTGATGGGGGAGCGAGAGACAAAAGAGAGATAAAGTGGGTGAGAGAGAAGAGTAAGAGTGTTGGAGAGAGGGATGGTAGAGGGAGGAAGGGAGAGAGAACTAGAATAATTTCACACTCGCACCCTTCTAATGACTATGAGAGAGAGAGATATAGGATGAGAGAGAGATGGGGGAGTGAGAGACAGAAGAGAGATAAAGTGTGAGAGAGAGAAGAGTAAGAGTGCAAAAGAGAGGAATGGTAGAGGGAGGAAGGAAGAGAGAAATAAAACAATTCCACACTCTCATTAAAACATTTTAGTGACAATGAGAGATAGAGATATAAGATATAAGAAAGATGGAGGAGTGAGAGATAGAAGAGAGATAAAGTGCAAGAGACATAAGGTAAGAGTGCTAGAGGGAGGGATGGTAGAGGGAGGAATGGTAGAGGGAGGAATGGAGGGAGAAATAGAGTAAATGAGAGAGGACATGAGAGAAGAGAGTGAGAGAGAGGATGAGAGATAAAATGAGTGAAAGGGAGAGTGATTATGAAGGCAAAAAATTGGAAGAGAGAGGGAGGAAGGAAGGGGAGAGATAAAGTAGAGAAATAATGATAGAAAATGAGAGGTAGGGAGGGAGTGAGAGTGAGAGAAACAAAAAGAGAGATGATTAGAGAGAGAAAAATATTTATAGGCAGAGGGAGAATGAGAAGCGAGAAAGAGAGGGGGAGAGAGAGGAATGAAGAGTGAGAGAAAGCATAGAAAGGAAGCAAGATATAGAGAGATAGAGCAAGAGAGCCAAGAAGACTTGTGGAGGGATAGAGAGAGAAAGTAAGAGAGAGTGAGAGAGAGAGAGAGTATGATTAAGAGATTAAGAATAGAGATGGAGGGCAGGAGGGTAAGAGCATGATACAGAATGAGTGATAGAGAGAGAGGGTGAATGGCAAATATTCACTCTAGTGGGAGGGAAGAGAGAATGAGAATGAGAGAGAGGGAGAGAGAGAAGAAAGAAATAAAATTGTTCTCTACCTTACTCTGTGATACCTCTCTCTCCACTTCTCTCGCTCTCTATCCCTCATTCTCTTTCTCTCTCTAGCTCTCTATTGTTCTTCTCTCTTTTCTATCTCTCTAACAAAAGATAAGGAAGAAGGAGGAAAACAGAGAGGGAAGGAGAGAAGAAAGAGAGAGCATCTAAATATAGAGAGATAGAGAGAGGAGACAAGTTCATAAATTAAACTAGAGAGGAGATTGAGTGAGAGAATTAGAAAGAGTGTAAAAGAGAACAAACATAGAGAAAAAGAGATAGAAAAAGGGAAAGGGCAAATGATAGAAAACAAGAGAAAGGTTGTGTGGTAAACTTATAGAGAAGACTCTAGAATGTCAAAATCTCATATAAAGATAACAACATAAATGGTCTGATAACCAGAGATTTAGGTTGATCACCTTTTCTGAATTCTTAATTTTCCTATAGGAGAAAGCTTCTATAGTTAATTACATCTTAGGCAATTCTAGATTTACCTAAATAAACTCCTGATTCTTGTTAACACTCATTCTTCTAAAATGTCAAGATTAAGGGAAGAAACATCAAATGTTTTATTCATGGGGTAATAGATTCCTAAGAATCTGATTCTTCCTTAAAGGTTTTGTGTTATGTCATGTCATTTTGTTTATGTCATTCTATTTTGTTTAGTCTGCTTTGGTCTGATTTTGTTATCTTGAAATTACAATTTTGAATGTTGTCCTACAAAATAGAGTTAGCACATCCTATAACATGCAAAGGAAATCTTGAGTGAGATTTTGTTTTCATGTTTTCAATAAACCTGTAAAAGAGAACATGATTAGCATAAAACCATGTCATCAGATTTATCAATTTTAGTTGGTCATTTAATTGGTTGAATAATTTTTAAACGACCTGGTCAAGATGTCTATAGCTGCGTCCTCTCGAGGCAGTGAAGTATTCATATTTATTTAGTCTGAAAGGTGTTTAAACCAGGGCCGTAAGATTCTTGTTAGCAACTATAGATTATGTCGTCCAAGAAATTTTTGTAAATCTGAACACAGATGTTTATGTTGTGTTTTAATGACTTTTAAGATGTATTTTATGTCCTTTATGTCGGTGAGTTAATTTTTTATGATGTCATTTTTTTTTTGTCATATTTCAATTAGACCTGAGAGAGTTTAATTGAAACCTAAGATTTAGGTTTAATGTCGGTGAAACTGAAGATGATTCAGGTTTAATGTAGGTAGAATCTAGAGTTTTAAGTCCAATGTGGATAGCACTTAAGATGTTCTAGGTTCAATATAATAGAACCTAAAGATTGAAAATGGTTTATGTCCAATGTATTTAGGACTTAAGTTGTTTTAGGTTAAATGTAGGTAGAACCTAAGGCTTGAATTGGTTTTAAGTCAAATGTAGTTAGGACATAAGATGATTTAGGTTCAATGTAGGTAAAACCTAAGAGTTGAAATGGTTTTATGTCCAATGTAGTTAGGACTTCATGTGATTTAGGTTCAATGTAGGTAGAACCTAAGAGTTTAAATTGTTTTAAGTCCAATGTAGTTAGGACTTAAGGTATTTAAGTTCAATGTAGGTAGAACCTAAGACTTGAATTGGTTTTAACTTCAACGTAGGTAGGACTTCCGGTGATTTAGGTTCAATGTAGGAAGAACTTAAGAGTTGAAATAGTTTTAAGTCCAATGTAGTTAGGACTTAAGGTATTTAGGTTCAATGTAAGTAGAACCTAAGTGTTGAATTGGTTTTAAGTCCAATGTAGTTAGGACTTAAGATGATTTATGTTCAATGTAGGTAAAACCTAAGAGTTGAAATGGTTTTAAGTCCAATGTAGTTAGGACTTAAGGTAATTAGTATCAATGCAGTAGAACCTAAGAGTTAATTTTTTTTTAAGTCCAATGTAGTTAGGACTTAAGTTATTTAGGTTCGATATAGGTAGAACCTAAGGGTTGAGTTGAGTTAGGTTCAATTTTGATTGAACCTAAAGTTCATGTTGATCAAAGTTTAATTTGAATTGAACCAAAGTTTAAGGTTTGATTGTGGTATAGTATATGTTGAACCTTATGTTTGAGTTAACTTGAGTTCAAGTTGGGTTGAACTCAAATTAGGCTTTGGTTAAGTTAGGTTAATGTGAGTTGAACCTAATGTTTGAGTTAACTTGAGTTCAAGTTAGGTTGAATTCAAATTAGGCTTTCTTTGGATTGATTAAACCTAATTAAGGTTGAATTAAATCTAACTTGGGTAAGGTTTAATTGATTAATTAGACTTAATATGGGTTTAGTCCAATTGAGTTTAAGGTTAATTAAACCGAAATTTGGTAAGGTTTAATTGATAAATTAGACTTAATATTGGTTAAGTCTAAATGGGTTTAAAGGTTTATTAAAGCTAATTTAGGTAAGGTTTAATTGATTAATTTGACTTAATATGAGTTAATTCTAATTAGGTTAAGGTTAATTAAACCTAATTTTGGTAAGGTTCAATTGATTAATTAAACTTAATATGGGTTAAGTCTAATTAGTTTAGGTTAGTTAAACCTAATTTTGGTAAGGTTCAATTGATTAATTAGACTTAATATGGATTAACTAGACTTAATATGGGTTAAGTCTAATTAGTTTAAGTTTAATTAAACCTAATTTGGGTAGGGGTTAATTGATTTATTAAACTTAATATGGATTAAGTTTAATTAGGTTAAGGTCAATTAAACCTAATTTAGATAAGGTTTAATTGATTAATTAGACTTCATATTGGTTAAGTCTAATTAGGTTAAGGTCAATTAAACCTAATTTAGGTAAGGTTTAATTGATTGATTAGACTTAATATGGGTTAAGTCTTATTAGGTTTAAGGTTAATTAAACCTAATTTGGGTCAGGTTTAATTGATTAATTAGACTTAATATGGGTTAAGTCTAATTAAGTTTAAGGTTAATTAAATCTAATTTTGGTAAGGTTTAATTGATTAATTAGACTTAATATGGTTAAGTCTAATTGGCTTTAAATGTTGATTAAACCTAATTTGGGTAAGGTTTAATTGATTATTTAGACTTAATATGGGTTAAGTCTAATTGGGTTTAAGGTTAATTAAACCAAATTTAGGTAAGGTTTAATTGATAAATTAGACTTAATATGGGTTAAGTCTAATTGGGTTTAAAGGTTAATTAAACCTAATTTGGGTAAGGTTTAATTGATTAATTAGACTTAATATGGGTTAAGTCTAATTGGGTTTAAGGCTAATTAAACCTAATTTAGGTAAGATTTAATTGATTAATTAGACTTAATATGGGTTAAGTCTAATTGGGTTTAAGGTTAATTAAATCTAATTTAGGTAAGATTTAATTGATTAATTAGACTTAATATAGGTTAAGTCTAATTGGATTAAGGTTAATTAAACCTAATTTAGGTAAGGTTTAATTGATTAAATAGGTCTAGTAAGGGTTAGACCTAATTAAGATTTGTTGTGTTAAACCTAATGTAGTTAAGGTCAAACTAGAGTTTCATTAGGTCTAAATGTGGTTTAAACCTAATTAGGTGTGTATTGAGCTAAACCTAATGTAGTTAAGGTTTAACTAGGTTTAATTAGGTTTAAAGGTGGTTTAAACCAAATTAGGTTTGTATTAAGTAAAACCTAATGTAATTAAGTTCTAACAAAGGTTTAATTAGGTCTAAATGTGGTTTAGACCTAACTAAGATTAGTTAAGTTAAACTTAATGTAGTTAAGGTCTAAATAAGGTTTAATTAGGTCTAAATGTGGTTTAGACCTTATTTAGGTTATTTTAAGTTGAACCTAATGTGGTTAAGGCCTAACAAAAGTTTAATTAGGTCTAAATCTGGTTTAGGCCTAATTAGGGTTTGTGAAGTTAAACCTAATTTGTTTAAGGTCTAACTAAGGTTTAGTTACGTTTAAATGTGGTTTAAACCTAATTAGGTGTGTATTGAGTTAAACCTAATGTAGTTAAGGTTTAATTAGGTTTAAAGGTGGCTTAAACCTAATTTGGTTTGTATTAAGTTAAACCTAAAGTAGTTAAGGTTTAACTTAATTGAATTAGGTCTAAATGCAGTTTAAACCTAATTAGAGTTTCGGGTTCACCTAGATAAATTCTAAGTGTCTTGTTTGATTTGACTTGAATTCAGATCAACTCTGGGTTTAAATATCTAACCCCATATGGAGTTTATGGGGTTAGACTCAATGGTCATGAGGATGTGAATGAGTCCCTATGTCATTTGGGTCTTAGGATTAGAGTTTGGTTATTCTAAGTGTCACTAAGGCTAGTGTCCAACTCTAAAGAAGACTAGGGTAAATTTGTAATTTTTTTATTTTTACAAATTTAACCTTATAAATGAAATGTCATTTTTAAATTTATAAATGGTTAAAAATTTCTCATTTTAGAGTTAAAAAATGTCACTCTAAATGGTAAATTTGAAATATCTAAGTCAGGGATGGATTTGAAGGAGTTAATTTGGAATTTTGAGGGGGTTTATGTAAACCCCAAAAATGGTCTTGTTTTTGGGCAGATAAATTGGGAGGATATAATGAGCTACAAGGCATGATTCTATGGGGAATCAATTGCCTAGATGATAGGGAAAAACTTCACTGTTGAAGGTTTCCTCCATTAAGCATTATTTTCTCCTCTCCTCCTTAACTCATGGGTTTGGCCTATAAATAGGCTTTAGAAGCCATGGATAAACCTTGATCAACTTAGGTTCATTTAGGGATGTTATTTACTACATTAATGATGGTTTTTAGATAGAATTTTGGCTGAGGATAAGTTCAACTAATTTTCTAAGATTAAATCCATGTGGAGTAAATTTTAACTTAAATCCTTGGCTTCCCCTCATTGACTCATATATGAGGTGGATAGTGTTGGCTAAAATTTGCTGAGATAGCCTTCCCTACATAATTCCATCAGCTTATTCTATGGATTAAAGGGAACATGACACATATGCTTCTTACTCACCTTTCTCCTCATGATGAATTTAACCATGATAAAGAAGGTTTAGCTAAGCTCTTTCTCTCAATTGGTGAGGTTTTGAGTTGCTCTCCACCTAAGTTTCCATGTCATGCTTTGGTTTTAAGAGGGAATGACACATGTCCCTTCTTTTATGGTGGTGTCATTATGACCATTAACCATGGTTAAAGTGCCAAATATGTCATGATGCGTCAAATGGATTAGGAATAACCTATTTATGACCTCTCATAAATTAGATTTAATTTTGAAAATCAATTATGGGTTTTTGATGTTATGTATGATGTCAAGTGTGATGTCTTTTAATTTAGGGTTAAATTCTCATAAATCCATTTTTAGTTAATTATGTAATTAATCAAAAATGAAGGAAATTATAATATTAACCCATAAATTGGTCAAAATGATCTTGGGTGTTGACCATTTGACCAATTTCACCAATTTGGTTCAAAATTAAATATTTTGACCAAAGTTGACCAGGTTGACTATGGTTGACCATAGTTGACCCATTTAGGTGTAGAGTTGACAAATATAATGACTTGGGTTTAACTAGGGTTGACCATGGTTGACCAAAGCTGAACAGAATGGTCAAATTGACCATATGGTGTTGCCTTGACCATATGGTGGTCATTTGTGTCTATAAATGATCAAATGGTTAAAATTTTGACCATGGAGGTTCACTTTATTCATTTTAATCAATAGTTGGTCAATGGTGTCTGTAGTTCACCAAATGGTCTAGTTTGACCATTTTGGTGTTTTAAAATGATCAAATAATCCAATTTGACCATATTTAGGGTTTAACCTGATTCATTGGTCCAAATTAACAAAAGTTGACCACTGACCGAAATTGACAAGTTTGACCAAAATTGACTATTAGGGTTAAAGTTGACCAATTGGGGTAATTAAGTGTTAATTTGACTTTATGAAACACTATGGTGACCATCAAATCAAAATTTGACCAGATTAGGGTTTGTCACCACTGATCTGATCATTTAAAGTATTGTCATTGTTAGCTCCAAAAGGAGTGCTTTGAGGGTTATTTAAATTTTTAGGGTTTTAATAACCCTGGGTATGTCCAAAGAAGTCAATGTTGGTAGACCCTTTATCTTAATGATCACAATGATTATTTTAGGTCTTTTAAATATGTATGAACATCTTAAATCATAAGATTCCTCAAGTTGAGTTTGGTCTATGGATGTTATTTTAAGACCGTCACTAAAAGTGAGGTAAACAGAGGGTGATATATATCTTCTCCTCCTTTCTTTCCTTACTCATTTCTTCCCCTCCGTCTCTCGGCAACCTCTTATATCTCTCTCCCTTTTAAACTCTCCTCCCTACAAGATAAAAAGAGAAGAGATGAGACACAAAAATTTATCTCTCATACTCTAACTTTCGCTTTCTCACTCTTTCTTTTTTATTAATTAAACTCTATTTTTCTCTTGCTCTCAAGATCTTTTTATCTCCATCTATCATCTGCACTGCTACACTCTCTCTCTCACTTTCTCCCTCTCTCACTTTCGCTCTTTTTTTCTCTCACGCAATCTCTCTTAAGAGATTGGGAGAGTTAGAGAGATAGGGGAGATATAGAAAATAAATAGATAAGGAGAGGAAGAGGGACAAAAATAGTGAGAGAAAAAGAGCAAGAAGGAGAGAGGGAGAGTGAAGGAAGGAAGGATAAAGATGAAGAGGAAGAGCAAGAGAGAGCCAAAGAGAAGGAGTGAGAGAGAGAAATTAGGTACGAAAAATGATGGAGGCATACTCTCCCTATCTCCCTCCCTCCCTCCAGCCCTCTCATATATCCTCTTCTTTCTCTCTCTCATTCTTTAATTCTCTCTCCCTTTCTTACAGAGGCACTTCTTTGTCTCTATATCTCTCTTTTTTTCTCTCTGAAATATAGAGGGAGGGGAACTAAGAGAAAGAGAATGAGAGAGATGGTGAGCAAGAGAAAGATCAATCAAGTGTGATAAAAGTGTAAGCGATTGGAATAGAGGGAGAGAACACATGAGAGGGTTAGAGAAGGAGAGAGTTAAAGTGGTAGCGAAGGAGAGAGGAGAGAGAAAAATAAACATCTCTCTCCCTGTTTCTCTCTTTCTCTCTCACTCTTTCTCACTCTATGCTTAGATCTTTCATTTATCACTTCTCTCTCCTTTTTCTCCCAGTCTAACTCTCTCACACTCTCTTCTATAATCTCTCATTCTATCTTCTATCTCTCTCATAATTTTCTCTCTTCTCTCACCCTCTTTTCTTTATCTTTCTAATGATGAAGTGAGAGAGAGAGAGAGAGAGTGCAAAAGAAAATGGAGACAAAAGTGGAAGGGAGAGAGATAGTGATGAAAAGAGAGTAATAGAGAAATGAGAATGCCCTTAAATGGAGTAAGGCTTTCAATTCTCATACAACGGTTGGTACCTAAATTCTAGTTCCCATCTTGAGTTAGTGCCTAAATTTTGATTCCCTTTGCTACCTCTTGAGTTGGATGTGAGTCTCTGAGCTTTCCTTCCCAATGTTGCTCATCACCTCTTAGGTTTGATTTGAGTCCTTGTGCTTTCCTTCCGAATGTGACTCCCACTCCAGATCAGTGTGAAACCCCCTTAAATGGAGTAAGGCTTCTGATTCTCATTCCAGGGATGGTACCTAAATTCCAACTCCCATCCTGGAGTCAGCACCTAAATTTTGATTCTCTTCGCTACCTCTTGGGTTGGATGTGATTTCTTGAGTTTTCTTTCTTAATGTAGCTTGTCACTTCTTAGGTTGGATGTGAGTCCCTGTGCTTTTCTTTCTAATGTGACACCCTCTTTGAGGTCGGTGTGAGACTCCCATAAATGGTGTAAGGCTTCTGATTCTCATTTTGGGGCTCGTATTTAAATTTCAGCTCCATCCAGGGATCTGTACCTAAATTCTAATTCCCTTCGCTACCACTTGGGTTGGATGTGAGTCCCTGAGCTTTCCTTCTAATTGCAGCTCATCACCTCTTAGGTTAGATGTGAGTCTTTGTGCTTTCCTTCATAATGTGATATTCTCAGCATGTTGAGATTAAGGAAAGACCCCCTTAAATGAACCCAGGCGTCTGATTCTCTTCTCAGCACTTTCACTACCTCTTTGGTTGGATGTGAGTTTGTGTGCTTTCCTTCCTAATGTAGCTCATCACCTTTTGGGTTGGATGTGAGTCCATGTGATTTTCTTCCAAATTTGACATTCTCAGCACTTCAAGATAGGTATAAGTCCACCTTGAAATGGAGTAAGGCATCCTATTCTCATTCTCTCCACATATTTTGTTACGTCTTGGGTTGGATGTGAGTCCTTGCGTTTTGCTTCCCAATGTAGCACCTCCTCTTAATTTGGTTTTTCGAGTTGGATGTGAGTCCATGTACTTTCTAGCTCGATTCAGTCTCTTAACACATACTTAATTCTCAATTTTTTTTTAAATGTAAATCAAATTAAAATTCAACTAAAATAAAAAAAATTAAGCATCAAATCAAATCTTCACTGCGATCGTCAGTTTCTACGACGGTTATCTCTATGAATCAACAGACTAACCCTTCATCCAGGTTAGCGACCATGAAATCACTTTGCCAATTTTGAAACCCATTTTAAGGTTGTCAATTCAATGATACACCAACAATTTTACTGGCGAGAGTCCTTGTCTACTCGCCAGCAAAAACCTTCTTCACTCTCTTTCTGTTCTACTCTAAGCATGTTGGCTTAGGTAGTTGTGCTAGTATGTTCATCTCTTTGGTCAACATCAATACGTGTGGTGTGCTCGCTCGGCACACCACACTTTTTAGGGGTTAATTTTTTTACCTCACCTTTATTTGAGGTTAAGACTTTCTTCATTAGAAGCTTAGATTCTAATCATAGGACTTTCCTATTGACTATTCCTAGAGGACTATTGATGAAACCCTATGCCACTAGAAATTCTAAACACTTCATTACTCTTTTTCAAGTTCCACTTGTTTGCTTTTAACCTCTAGCACTTAGTAGGAAGGAGCCAAGAAAAATTTATTCCAACAAAATTTATATGAGTTTGCCCATGGTTCCATCTTGAGCGAATTGTTACCTTATTTCTTATAATAGTGTCAATATTATTTTTAACTACATATAGCTATATATATATATATATATATATATATATATATATATATATATATATATATATATATATATATATATATGTGTGTGTGTGTGCTCTCT